>JAUKPT010003543.1:0-11948 GCA_032273505.1 Nanomia bijuga | reverse complement strand
ATTTTTGATTTCCAATTGTCAAGGTTTCGCATACATATGGAGATATTCTATGTTCAGTTGTGTACCAAATTATATGAATATACTATATTCGGTTCTTCTTTTTCATGAGTTTAAACAGCTTTTAAAGGAAGAAACAATTTAAAGTTTTAAGTCTCTGTATTTTCTACATAACTACAATCAGGAATATCATCATAAAAATAATCGAGGTAAAAATTATTATAACATGATCAATCAACTAATTAGTAAAGAACGCCATGAACATGATACATTGATATTTGCCATGTATTCTAATTGCATCTTGATTCTTTTAATTCACGATTTTGTACAAAATGCATGTATTATAATAGAAAGGTCTCTTATATATAATCTTTTCATTAAATTCAGTTGATTACTCCATTACCAATTATCAAAATGTCTTAATATACTGTTGTGTAAAAAGAGTTTTAGCTCCGGTACCTTAGAACCTTAATTTTCGTCAATAAAGAAAGAAGAAAGCAAGATGAGACGATAAGATTTGGTCTGCAACTGGACTTAGAATATGTATGCAAAATATTGTCATTTAGAAATCAGATAAGAAGCGGTTAGATGATATTTAGTGGAAAAAAGAAACTGTTCATATTTTCCACGAAGCTCTTTGATTTTTGGCATGAGACCCCTAACCGGTCATATGATCATGTGTGTGAAGTTGAAATTTTATACCTTGCGCCGTTGTTGAGATATTGACCCATTCGCTGTAACATGCCAGGCCGTGTCCTATAGCTGGCCGTGGCTGGCCACATTTATTCACATTTTTATGCTGGTTAGCTTATCGAAAAAATTTTGCTAGGTGAATAATATTTTTTGCCGACTTTTTTGTCGACTGCTCTTTTTGTCGTTTTTGGAAAAGTGTGCAAGGTAATTCGATTTCAAAAAGTGAATAAATCAAAGATTTGTGACTAATTTTGGTTAAATTGAAGGCGAAGTGTGTTATGAATAAATTATTCACTCAATGGCATTAAGCTACTTACAGTGTACCAGTTCTCCTTGCCCCACACCAAGCTCGATAAATACACGGTCCACATGATAAATCTAATCAATAAGCGGACACAGCAGCACGTTTTACCATCCGCTTAGTGCATTCATTCATTGACGTTTCAACCCCAAAGTTATTTTCATTTTTTTCTTGGCGTTCTTTTACTCATTCAGCAATTTCTACTTCAAATTGTACCATATAGGTAAATTCGACATACAGTGGTTCAAAATTACATCATCTAAAACATGATTGGTTCAATTAAAAATGTCATCAGTTGATGTTTTGTTAAAATTAAAGCGAACCAATCGGAATCTTTATGATGTAATTTTCAACCAACGAAACGGTTAAATTTTCCGACGATCCCTTATTTCGCGTTGCACTTTATGAATGAACTAAACGACTCTCATTTTTCAAGAAGTGGTCACACTGCGGGATGTTTTTAATTACATTTGTGACAAAAGGTAAGTGAGTGATGAACGTTGGTCTAATTCGTCCAACAGATCTGTTAGTATGTTTAATTATTGCTACAAACTAGTATTACAACAACAAAATTTGATACACTGTTTGTTTTCATTGTCACTTTATGAAACGATAGAGAAATGTTATTTTCTTTGCATGGCGAACAATGCAAAACTTTGATTTGCTGGTACTTTTTGCTTGCTTATGGATTTGTAATTAAAGGAATCAACATACAAATAGATCCAATCTAGTATCCCTCATTCACCGCATGAAACATGCTTGGATAAAGGTCCCATGTAGCTCATATTTAGAGTGGTTTTGGAATCCTCTCAGAAATTCTTTTTGGATTGTCAAAAATGTTGAAAACCTGTATATAGGTTCCTGGTTAAGGTGAAGTAACCTTTAGGCAGATAGTAAATGCAGGGCCTGCAAAATTTTTACCGAGGGCGCAGGGCCTCTAAATTTATGTCAAAAGCGTGGGGGAATTTTCCATGACCTGCTCCCCCAGCCATGGATACGCCACTGGATTTACCATTTACCATTTACCTAAAACTAAGGCAGTATAATCAATGCTTCAAAGAATTGGATCTTCTTTAAACACATCCAACTTTATATTGATTCTGTTTATTCAGAAGATTGAGTTCTATCGGGAAAACATCGATCCTTACTGGCATTTTAAAAGTAACACATTATTTGAATGCTGTTATAAAAGTAGCCTATATCTTACAGATCACATTGTAATATCTCATCAATGAATAGAATGGTTTCACTTCTTCATAAATGAAAAACTAGGATGATAAAAAGAACAAGAAATCTCAACTATTTCACACTGAACATTATAAATGAATTAGTGGAGTGGTTCGAATATAAAAAATCGTTCTAGCGTCCCTCCTCAATCTCCAGAAAATAAGCCACCTTATAGTGGGTTCAAAATAAGACCCAAGAAACGAGGAAATTTTCCAAGTTGAAATTTAAGACTTCACCTTAATTCCCTGGGTGTATATATTAATATTAAGAGCGCAAATTATTGTTATATTTACATATATTTGCATTATTCCCCTGGAGTAAATCTGATTTCTCGATCCAGAAAATGTATAGTTAAGCCACTGCCCTTAGAGAGGAAGGAGTAACTAAATCTAACAGTATGGCCTTTCTTTACATACCATCCTAACCATCGATCTAATTCCTCATTACCTTCATTAGAAAGGGTCATATCATGATTTCATCATCCTGATGTTTTGAAGTCTTAGTTGGTTGTCGCCAAGGGGATTACCACCTTCATGTGTTGTCAGAACAAATATTGACATCATTAAAGGAGGAACTATGCATTAGTGAATCATTACTGTGTTTAGTTGAGGAACGTGTTGTATTGCTCATAGCCATGTGAGAGTATAAAAATTTTGGTTAATATGTGAAAGACAATGCAACTACAAACTACCTGATGTCTTAAGTGTACAAAAAAGATGTAGAAAAAGTTGTGGAAATGAAATGTATTCAGGGTAATCATGAATACCCTCATTTTAGAGCGAATAATTATTTTTTGAGTAGAATAACGATAATAGAAGATAAATGAGACACTGAGCGTTTAGAATCTTAGAATCACCCAAATCCCAATCCAACCATTCAGGACCCACCATAAGCCTTCTGTAAGGCCAGTCGTGAGTGAAATCATTATTGAAGATACTTAGAAAAACACAAGATCAGCAACTGGTAAAGACAAAATACCAAGTTAAAAAAAGAAAATTGTTTCACCTTTAGGCTTAGTGCCCCAGTGGAGTCAAAAGGTTCATCTAAATTTAAGCTTGGTAAAAGAGAATCTAAGTTGAGTGGGATATTTCATTGATAATATTGATAAATGGTAAAAAATGACTAGGGGAAAATGAAATTTATTTTTTAAAGTTAAATTATTTTTTAATGTTCACCGTCGTGATGAATCTAGACAGATTTTCTCACCAGGGTAGCCAGCGGGTGGATCTCACTGGTGCATTGAAATAGGCGTTAATATTACTTTATTTGCGTACTTCAGCCAACACTCTCTTGTCCTCTCAGCATATAAGCGTTTCAAAAATGTATATACTCCATTTAAACCATATAAGTCCTGTTAATAGGATATTTTATGAAAATAGCTAAAAAGTTGTTTAAGGTTCGCATTTGGTATAGAAATTTGATACCCCTTATGTTTTAACGTATGTTATGAGTGCTAGTTCTACACATACTTAACATAAGCAGAATGACTCAATATTTTCTTACGTCAAAAGAACAATATCACTCCTTTAAAATTATTAAGTTCTTCAACCTGGAATGATGATTGCGAAAGTGAAGTAGATATACTAGGTATCTGGTTTCCGGTATAACGCACTAAAGAAATAAAAAAATGATGAAAGAATGGTCTGTTTATGCGTAATCATCCTCTTTTATACATTTATTTCTTCCTTCTCCAGTTATTGGTTTATGGTTTATACTTATGATGGGAGAGCCATTCACAAGCTCTTTACGTGCTTATCGAGCTACCAACTGACTACCGAAATTCTCCTCACATGGCATGGGTCGACCCGTCGTCATTGCATAACGATAGGTAATGAATTCTCGCGAGTGCACAAAAACGGTTTACATTTCTTTCAATAGAAAATGTCTGTTAAGCATTTACTCATCACAGAAAAACATAATTTTGATTGCAACATCAACACTATTCTACTTTATCTATTTGAGGAGAAAAATGAAAAGTGACTCTTAAAAACTTTTTTTTAAACTGTTTATCTTTTTCTATTTAATACACGACCGCTGACTGCGAATCGCAAACCCGCACAATGCTTGTTATAGCGGAGGGAAAGTAGGACAATCTTTTATTCCATAAATTCGTGGTTCAACGCGAGCGCGGTGTCGGCGTGGTGATACTACTGATCCACTCATTTGAAGGGCGCAGCAAGGAAAAAAGATCATTTTAGATTTCAAAGGTCTTGAATAACCAGAAAAAGCTGAACAAAGCAGGTTTTTCCTGGAAATATATCATAAACTATAAGTGAATGGTCGAAAGGATTGCTGAAATATGTATAATTGGAAACGAATTTAGTCTTCTCTCTAAAATATATATTTTAGAAGTATTTTCGAGGGGGGGCACAATACCTATCTTGGTAAGGTATGTGCCCCACCAGGCCCCCCTTGGCTTCGGGCCTGATGGTACTAGTTGGGTGGACTATGAAGAAGAAGTGGACAATAGTTATAAGGTTTCTTTATAGAAATTGCGAGATAGAGGAGAAAGTAGGATCAACTCCCTTACGCAATTGTATCGAAAAACAACTCTAATACATTGCACATGCATGCAGAGAAACTATAATTAACAGAGTAAAAAAAAACAATTTTACAGAGATCCATAAATGCCTAAACATGTTGATCGACCAAGTAAAAAGATTTACCTAGAAGTGGAAGTGGATTCTACGATTTACTTTATAGTCTATGAAAACGACTCGAAACCAAGATGACACCGTCACAAAAAAGGAACAACCATTTATACGCTACATGCTCGTAAAGATAACACACACTGTCAATTAGGGCAACTCTAAATTCCGTATTCCGCACTTAAAATAACTTCTATTACGTGTTCCGCGAAGAAAAAAGTGTCCATTATGTCATCCCGTCCACAATAATCCCTCCTTATTGTACTGGCGAACACTTCTAAAATTCTTATGTACTTTTCATTTTCCAAAACTCAGTTGTTGTTTTTTTGAAGTCATATAGCAGCTAAAAGAGAAATAATCGAACCAGGCTGCTTTAATCAGTATAATTTTGACCACACTTGTAATCACTTCTTGTAAGCAAAGAGAAACAACATTGAGAAAAAAAGTATTTTCAGGAATCCTTCTTGCACACGTTTTGACCTTTGCTCAGAAGGAACAGTATAGAGTTTCCTCCATCTAGATCTTGTGACTTTTCTCGAATTTCAAATTTCTCTTTTATTTTTTGAATTGCTGTAATGGAATAAAAAGTATGCTCTTCCCTGTAGAGTTAATGGTTGCAAATATGTGTACATAATTCATCACATAGTGCTTTATGTACATTAATTGATGATTGATCTTTATTTATTGATTTGAATTTATTGATTTATTTGATGGAACACAAAGGTGCGGTGATCTGAGACAAACGCTGAAAATCGTCATTGAGTGGCTTTCAAGAGATCTTCTCTTTCATTGCCTGTCAGAAGTCACGTGTTGTTTTCTAACCCGGAAGAAGGATAGAACTTTACACAATTCGCGACTCCATGTTGGATCTACACACGCTAAATATGCGCGTGTAAATAAGCGAGATCTAAATATTCTATTGTCATGTTAAAAATAGAGAGTGCTTATGATATTCAGTTAATCATACCTTATTTTAGCAGATCATACAAGACTGTCGAATCTAGGCACTAAATGAATTTAAAAAAGTCGTGCAAGATTTCTGTTTAAACAATTCGTTTCTTATGGGATTTATAAAGAAACAAGCAAAACTAAACTGGACCCACCTTGAATTATCAGAACTTATTGATAAAATAAACACATACATCATAACAGAAAATTTGACTTCAAGAAGTTGAAAGAACAAATTTATAAAAAAAATAATTTCCCAGAAAGAGAGAAGTTTTTAGATATTTATAATATTTAATGGGAAATACGTGTTATTTAGAATATAAACTGAGCAGAAAATATCCATAAAGCTTCTATTGTCCCAGTATTATGAAATTTTATCTTTGAGAACACCATTACGTAACAAGGTACGTTACGAGATTCAATCTGCTCAAAATTATTCGCGAAATTGAGATTAGTCGTAGTTCTAAAGACGAGTACTTAGTTCTGTCAAACCGTTGTCTCCAATTAGGGAACGTCAAAAAATAGACTCTTACTTGTTAGCAGAAATGCCGTAAAATTGAGAAATTCAGATACTTACTCAGGACTCAATAAAATGAATCTGATTGACTTAAAAAAGTGAGTCATTGAGAAAAATGTAGTCATCTCTGCTCCGTGAGCCTGACTCACTTTTTTTAAGTCACAAGACTCACTTTGTTCTGACATTGTATACTAATTAATTGAGGGATAAAATTTTCTCTTAAAAAAATAATGGTGGCATCTGAAGTATTAAACTTTTAGGTTCCCAATATAGGAAGCTATTTGGAAATGTTTGGTTTCTTAATTAAGAAAGTTGATTTTCTTATAAAAAAAACCTCCTATTTAAGAAACTGTTATCACTACTGACACTGATACTTATACTGATATTAGCTGGTTGACATCTTTTGGCTATATATAAACATTATAAAGACAGATACCCGAAAGCAGTGCGTCACCACACATCACTAGATAGAGCATGACATTAAACATATTTAGAAACGTGGAAGCTAGTACGTATGCTTTTACATAGCGATATTTGCGCATTATCTTCGTCTGAAGTGAATGGCCACGAACTCTTTTTGGACCCAGGACCCACAAACTACACATAAACCTTTTTCAGGACCCAAAAAAGCCACGGAAAAAAACCCAAGGAAGCCACTGGCTTCCTTGAAGGATAAAGAAAGAATCTCACACTTCTCTTATGTCTAACACATTTTACAGGTTTGGCGTCGAACAACATTCGGTCAACTTGATACAAAGTGACATCACACATAACACATACCATCATTCATCAGGAGAAACGGAACAATAACTTTGACATCTCAACATCGTTCGAAGATTGTAAAATGTGGTTACAATCAGATATATATTAGGTTAAGAAGGACGCTTCTGTTAGAATGGAAATTATTAATGTTTCAGCTCGTTTCCCTTCCCATTATTGTGTTTTCTCTCCGGTTGATTTGATGATGATGGGGTGGTATCGTCATGATCTACTCTTTTTCCTTGCAGTAGAGTAGACCAAGGTATAATAAATGCGTAACAATGTGCATAAATGTCTGCACTGTTTTCAGCAATTCTAATTTTTAACACCCCGAGTCAGTGAAATCAGGTGAAAAATATCCCAAAGATTCTTGACCCTGTGCCCGGTCAACTCTAAAATTTCTTCTTTGACCCGGTGAATTTCTTTATTAAAAATATATAATACATGAAGTTGTTATTGGTGCAAGAAGATCTTCATATCAAAAGGAAAAGCCTTTTTTTCCACTTTCTAAAGATCTCAATCAAAAATAAAGAAAAAGAAGAAGAGAAAATGGAAAATGACTTAAAATAATTTTGGAGATTCATTAAATTCAATGTTCAAAACGTGCGAAATCTTAAACTACCATAGCTGCCACAGCTACCATTTTTGTCGGTGTCAAACTCGGAAAATTGAATATTTTAATCATTAATTAGAACATATTGGCACAGGGCCAATATTATCCAAAATCCAAGTAAAACTTCTGTTCCATATTTTACTTACCACTGCTGTCATTGGCTTTGTATTTTTGGAATTTTATTCTTCTTATTAATTTGGAACATTTTGACATGGGTCTTATTCATTTAAACTAAGGATGTATTGACAAAATAATGCTATTTCAACCATTTGATTGGTTAGAAATTAAAGCATCAGAAGCTTATTCGTTCAATCAGAAATCCATAAGATTGGTTTCCATCTATCGGCAGTAAAACTATTTACATTATAAGTTGTCACATGACTTCACAAGAAGCACAAACTGACGACGCACTAACTTAATTACACGACACCAAAACGAGGAGTACAATAAAACCTGTCTAAAGCGGACCCTTACGGGCCTAGATCAAACTGTCTGCTTTGACCAGATGCCCGCTATAGAGCATGTCCGCATTTACCGGGTTTTACTGAATTTGTAATTTTGGATAAAGACAGATTTTTTGTGACATTAATTGTTTATATGTTGCCTCTGAAACCACATAGTACAACTATTCAAAATTAAAATGTGGAAACCGAGAAACTGACCATTTATTTCTGGTGTTGGCTTCATTTAGATATGATAGTAGTAATTTATTCCATCCTTACGTTTTATATAGCTTTTTTTATGTAGATTTTAACTTTATTTCAACCCTATTTGTAATAAATGTTTTTAAACTTTTTCTTTTTGATATTTGGTATGAATAAACATATTTTTTCTTTTCAGCTTGTAAATAACTACCAACGTTAAATAAATGATAAATAAAAATGACATCTTTAAATTGCTTCAAAAACAATAGCGACAAGTATTGGGAAAAAGAGCAATTCGACTTTCTAGAGTAGTATATATAATATAGTATAGATGATGAGTCTGCATGTACAGGCTTTGCCTTTATTCCAGAAATATGATTCTACATTTTTCACCTTTGTCTTATGTACCTAAGGGGTTGTTCAGCGGCCGCAGAGTTATTCACGCTCCATATATGAGCTATATGTGATCCACTTTCACTGCACGCTACACTGTTTTCACGAATTAGAAAGTATGATTCAACAATTACACAACTTGAACAAAGAATCATTGCTGTTTAGTGTTTGGTAAGAATGACGAAGAGCAATTCCATTCAAAAATCTAGGAGAGGAAGGAAATCCTACTATAAATAGACACATTCCATTCTAAATAGTGATGTATATTTAAATGGTAAAAGGAAGGGAGGAGGGAGAATTTGGGACCAATCAAGAGTTGGTTGCATTTCTATCCCCTCTAACAAAACAAATTAATCACAGTAGCATGAAAACCACCTCATATCTTTATAGGAAAAGCTTGGATTGCACGTGGAACACGCTTTGCTTTATAAGAATATCAAAGATGAAATTTGACGAATCATCTTGAATTTTTGTTATATATTTGTTTTTTACTCAAAATCATTAAGCAAGTGTGCTGTAGCCAATGCCATAAATAACCAATCTTAAGGATGAATTTATTTAAACTTTTTTTCAAGATCATCAAAAATGTCATGTCAAAGCGTTGATCTGGCGCTTTGTCGATAAAAATCCCACCAGACCATATTGTCTGGAAATCTGATATATCAAGGCTATATCTCACATCAAAGTAATTACCATGGACACCGCAAAAAACAAACAAATGTTACAAGTTACATCAAAGCCTACTATAGAACAGGCCTGGACAGCAGATTTTCATTGAAATTAATCGGAGGCCGAAAATGTAAAATACATTATCTCAGTAACGAAAAAAGCTTTTGAATTGCAGTTTTTTATTTGAAAGCTAAACCAATTAATATTGTAGCCATTTCCAGACCTCTTCTTAATAACAATGGTTTGACCAGGATAATGGGCTATCCCCCAAACGACCCCTTTTTTCTTCCTAATAATAAACTTTATTTGAATGACTATAATTCACTGTAAAATCATCTTACCGACCTACAAATCGCCAGAATGATAGAATATATATGATATCTTAGTATTCTTAAAAAAAAACGATTAAAATCTGACCAGAAGTAGATATAATAAGGTCAAATTCACCCGTTTTGGGGCTTAAATTGGACATAAAGTAGCGTAATTCAATTAAAAATCGATATTTAAATGCAGAAAAGGCATTTATATTTGATAAAATTGAATTTTGATATTAGATTGGGGTATATGGAGCATATTTGAAGACAATAAAAGGGGTATTATTAGGGCCCGATTCCCCGTTTTTAGACCCTAAATTGGGCCCAATATAGCATGTTTCACTAATAATCGATATTTGTTATTAAGAAAAGGTTTGGAAAGGACTACAATAGTAATTAGTTTAGCTTTCAAATGAAAAAAAACAGCAAGTTAAAAGCTTTTTATGTTACTGAGATAATGTATTTTACATTTTCGGCCTCAGCTTAATCTCGGTGAAAATCTGTTGTCCACGCCTGTTCTATAGTAGGCTTTGGATGATCCCTTACTGACATCGCAAAAAGAAAGTTTTTTCTCTAGTAGTGGGTGACAGGTTGGTGTCAGTGCAAGCGGAGAGGATAAGTAAGATTTCAAATTGAATCATATTGCAATCAAGCTTGCAAATGAAACACTTGAAAGTCAATAGAGTAAAGAAGTTTAAAGGATTAACTTTGTCTAGAGCTTTGTTAATGAGGTACCGTAAATCTCCAAATAAACGTCCCGGGCGTTTATTTAAAAATTTCGATCTGAGGGTGGGCGTCTATTAGAGGAAGGCGTTGATAAGAGGGAGGCGTTTATTCAAAAATTCAGTTTTACATTTTTTTCATTACATGACACGACACGACACTACACGACACCACACATTAGATCATATTATACAACACGGACAAAATCGTCATCGTCAGCGTCCACATCAAGAAGATTGAAAGACACATTGGCATCTTCAATATCGGATTTGGTAATATTTGTAATAAACGCCTTTCCTTTGGGGGCGTTAATAAGAGGGAGATGTTTATTTAATTTTTTACCTCGAAGGGGATGCGTTTATTAGAGTGAGGCGTTAAAAAGAAGGGGGCGTTTATTTGGAGATTTACGGTAATTAAGACATTTTAAGACGGGAATTCAATTAAGTATAAGAACATCACACATATTTTATTCCATTGGTTCAACTATAAATATTCTAGGTCGGGGAATCACATTTATAAGCCGGAAATAATGTATAAAATACTATAAATATAACAGTAATTTACGCTCACGTTAGGCCGCGGTTAATTAATAATTTGGTCATCGTCAATCGTGCGCATCCCCTTAAAATTACGCGTTGACACTAATTATCTTCATGCAAGACACAATTTAAATTTTTTATCCAAAAAATAAATATCAGAGATATATATTTCTTTACGAAACCACGCCAATATTGCTCTACAGAGAATTAAAGAAGAAATGAGGAAAATATGTCTGTTTTTGAAATCCTTTTTTCCTGCAATGCACAAGCATCAAACAAGGTAATAGTAAAAGAATCAATCAATATTCCATTTACATTGTGCAAAGTTTAACGATGCCTATGTTGGACAGAATGTTCGACATACTCTTTATACTCGCTTCAAAGAATACTTATAACCTTCCAGTAGCAGTGGGAAAGCACATAACAAAGTGTTTTGCTTGCTGCACAATTTGGACAATGTAAAAAACTTCAGCGAGCAGCTGAAACCAAGGATTGAAGAGTATGTATCAGGTTGTCTGGTCTGTCTCAAAACTGCAAATGCTGAATAAACTTGAAGAATAAAATACAAATTTTAATATTTTATTTTCTAGGTTGATAATGATAGAAATGTATGGAAAATATTTCCAATCAATCGTCTTGTGTGCTCTATCATCTACTAATATTCCATTTCCCCAGATTTCTTTTCAACTAGCTGAATCAGGGATCTGTTATTTTTTTGTAGTCAGATACTGCTAAGGAATTATCGCCAAATTATGGCTAATTTAGACGATTAATTGGTTAAAAATTACATTATCATGATTCTGATTGGTTCTTAATGAAGCGTTTTTATCATTTTTGATTTGAACAAAACGTCACATAGTGACATTTTGAATTGAGCCTATCAGCTTTCTGATGACATAATATCTAACCAATCAACCGGGGGGCAAAAAAAAGTGAAATGAACCCAAAAATTGATTAATTAAT
>JAUKPT010003542.1:0-10186 GCA_032273505.1 Nanomia bijuga | reverse complement strand
ACATCGCGATGTATGAAAGGCTTTTATTGATGAGTTCAACAGAAATCAAAACGTAATCTAGTATTGTGGAATTACAACATTTTATGTTTGGAAAGGTTTCGGAATATGTCCAATCAACAAAAAGAGTCTGACAAAGAATATGACTTTGACTATTATTTCTAAATAATGTCCATCTCAATTAATTTTTAGGCTTTAAAATGGCGAAACCTTTTTTCTTTATTGTATTTTATACATGATAACCATGTAATTACATTCCTCAAAACATCGTTCTAGACAAACGAATTTTTATAATTTTCTCCATCGCCCAACAATGGTGGGCTACAATATTTTTTAAACTTCTTTTGCCCCACACACCCTGAGTTTCTACAAATTTCTTTGGAAAGGTATCCAATTATGATCAAATAATAAGTTTGTTTATTTTCATGAAAATATTTGTTGTAAGTATGTATTACCTAAGATTAAGTGGTTGAATAGCCTAAATTTGATCTACTTTTGAGACATTTGAAACTTTTAATTGTTGCAACCTTCTAGCTATTTCTCTTGATATTTTCTCTTTCCATTAATTTTTTTCACTTGCATTTTTTTCCTATGAAATAATGTTAGGCATTAGGAGGATGAATTAAAAATTTGGTAAATTATACAAAAAGGTGAAAAACTTATACGAAATATTTACTTACTGCTGTCTGCCTCAGTTGACAGACTAGTGAAAACATTTATCAAATGAAATCAGCCTTAGTGGTACTTATATTAGATCATAAGTGGATAAAGTGAAAAAGATTGGCAAAGAATGTTATTTCTTTATGCCAAAAAGTAACTGATATATGTTTAGCTTTCTGTAAACAATTTTTCATATCCATGTATTATTTGGCTTATGTGTCCAAATATATATTGCATAAGATGTGACGTAAACGCAAGGACTTGTCCATTCAATTATCAACCATGTCCAAAATTGGTTTTTGGATATTTTTCTTTTGATTTTTTTCTTATTTTTTCTTATTTTTTTTTTCTTTTATAACCTTGATTTATACTATCATTTAAAGTAAACAAATAAGATTTATCGTGATTTAAATTTTCCACCAATCAAAAATCTGGCACAATCTTCGATCAAAATCAAAACTATTGAATTGACAATAGGGTAAAAGCTTTACAAGCTTTAAAAACATATTTTTCTTGTGATTCTGAATATTTGTAGGAGGGGAAAAGATATACCCTCCCAAACCCCTCCTTAGTTAATTGCTTGATAAATATAGGCTAATGGGATTGGAATTTTAATGCGTCAAATCATAAGCCTGTAACCTCATTGTTCCAAGATTTCATATACATACATATCAAAATATGTTTGTATTAAAGATACTTATTTGTTTGGAAGATAAAGCCTTTATTGCCCTTGCTCAAACAAGTCCTAATCTTCCTATGTAATGTAAAGAATTATAATCATGTTTACTTTTATGTGTTCTTAAATTTTATTTTATTTTTCAATCCTGGTAAATAGTTTCATATTCATCAAGTTTACATTTCTTTGATGTGTATTTGTCATCAAAACAGGGCTATAACTCATTAGTCACCTCATTTTCCAAATAATCGTTTTTCAAAACATGATCTTGTCATGCTATGTGTAAGCTTGTTTTGAAAGTAAGTAATCTCAAGTCATTTTTTGGTATGTTGTAGGTAAAATTGTGTTTTTCCTGCTTTGCTGTCCATGAAACGAGTTGAGCTATAGTTGTTCTAATGTAGAGATTTATTGAATGACCTATTTGATTGCTGCAAAGGATCAGGAAAATAGAATATTATTAGATTTAAATGCTTTGATTTTGATATAATGACTTTCTGTTTAGTTCTTTAATTTAATTTTGTTTACTTGTGATGTATGGTGGTACTTTCTTTTTCGTTTCTTTAAACATGATCTCGGTTGAAGTTTTTTATGTTGTAAGATAGTATTGAATATTTTTTTCATTTTGAGCTATGGAAATGATTTGATAGGTCTTACATTGGCATTACAGGAAGTTTTACTTCTGATATTCTCTGAAAGGATAATACAATTACAAGTTTTTACAGTTAAATGCTTTTTATGTTAATTGTAACTCATTGGTATTAGGAAGACAAAGATCAAGTCATATTAGACTACGAAATCCTGAGTGCATTGTTTTGTTAAGAAGTTGTGTTTATTCTTTTGTTTGTAGTTTTTTATATAACTTGAAGGAATTCTTTTTTGTGTTGTATTATTTAGGCATAGTTCAAGACTATTTTTACTTCCGTCTTAGGTGTGGAAGTATATAAACGGGGTTGTCTGTCTGTTTGTCCCATATCTACCTTAAAAAAATGAAATTGCTTCTTTGATTATACTATTGTTATAATGATACGTGATTAGGGCATTGGGGAGACGTAGCATCCCTAGGGTACGGTCCGTGTTTGATAGAATGTTAACTTAAAAAAAATTCTTGCATCTCTACCTTGAAAAACTTTTAATAGTTTTTTTTTTAAATGAAAGTACTTTTTTTCATTGTACTAACGATTTAATTGTACTAACAATTGATAAGTGATTTAAGGGATAGGGGCAGTGGCTGATAAAATGTTATCTTTGTCAGTCTCTGAGAGTCAGTCTCTGAGAGTCAGTCTCTGAGAGAAATGTTACCTGAAAAATTTTTCTATATGGATAGGGTTGTCCGTGCATGTGAGCATGGTTGCATTTGTGTGTCACAAAAGTAGACAAACAAAAAGTGTAAACAACACAGCCAGGCATATATTCTAGTGAACATGTATACATGTATACATATATACTATATGTTTATGACGATAGGACGTGCTCTTAAAGCTTAAAATGTTGCAAATGTGTGGCTCTGCAAGTTTATGGCGGTGCTGGCAGGAAGTTGGTCCATCGCCTCCGATGCTAGTTTTTGCTGTGAACGAATTGCTACAAGATTATTCAATGATGAATTTATCCTTACCTATGAATTAATGGAATTGTTATTTTCCAAAAAACTTCGTTAATGATACATCATTTCATTTTTAAAGGATATAGAATAATGAAAAGGCTTAAAAATATGTTTATAGAATGTCTCTTTGTCAGCGAATGACGTCAATCTTTGGTAAAGTTATGCTTCATCTCCACTAGATGTCATTTGTATGCTATGCATCCTATTTTACAAGTTAAGTTCTCAATTGTTAAGTTCTCAATTGGCATTGCATTTAGCAATTTTTTTTATCAAACTGACTTCATGAAAATATTCTTTATATTACATTTTATTGCGTCTTTTTTATCATTAAGGCAATTCACTTAGATATTTTGCTACAATTTATTTTAAATCAATAACTCAGTACATATTTTGGATATGGTCAGTATGCTGCAAATGTGTCTATTTTTAGTATCGCTTTTTGTCAATATCTCTTTTGGTAAGTAAACGTATTTTGAGTTGTTATATATGTAGTTTAAGTCTGCATTTGTTAGATTCTGCCTTGCTGACCATCCTTTATTCTCCTAAACTTTTATGACTTTCTTTCATTATTATCAATTCAATTTCATTATTATCTTGCTTAAGGTAATAGATAGTTAGTTGCCAAATTTCGCCAAATTTAACAATTCTTATTTAAACAGCTTATTAGTTTTATCTGCATAATTCAACTAGTATTGGCCTCATTTAACTTCGCTTCTTTATCTTATTGAGAGGTTCTATAAAAAGAAGAATGCTAGAATATCGTTACCATCTATATTAAGCAGAATACCAAAATGTAGTCTATGTCTCTGCCTCGTTTCAAACAGCTGTACATTTTGTTTATGATGTCAATGTTGTTTTTCTGACGTCACGAAACTTATCTGTTTAAACGTTGAATATATTTGATTTAGGACTGATGCACTAAATTCTTTTGAGGAATAGATAAAGTGCAAAAATAGGGTTTGAAATGGTAAGAAAGTAAGATAGCTTAAACCTTTAAATGTAAGTATGTCACTTCGCCATTTAAAAAAAATGTGTTAAAATGGCAGAGTTTTATTGGTAAATCTTGTTCCGCATATATAATGATGTCACCTTTGACGCCAGTAATTGCAGTTTCTGTAAAGGAATCGAATTGCTGAAATAAATGGAATGTCAAATGTAAGCTAAGTCCGAAGTTCAAGGAAATTATTTGCCATGAATTTTATTAAATATGGCTTAACCTGCTTTATGATTGGATTAAAATTATGCTTAACAAAAATAGTAATTAGTCAAATTAAAAGCATGTGTTAGTTTAGGCTATTTTGATTGGTGGAATATTATATGTAGATTTACTATTTAGTTTTCAGATTCCCTATGAGGTTATTTCCAACCAACCCAATTGCTTACTATATAAGAATCTATAGAAATCCAATTTAGATTCCACAAAATATAATGAAACCCCAAATCTCGTTCAATTATTTCAGAAGTGACTAGCCCCTTGAAATTAACAGTCCTGGAGAGGCTCGAATACTTGAAATAAAATGATATCTGAAATGACAAAATCTTACCCTATCACTGATGTGAACTCAGTTTTTTGAAAATTCATCCATTTTCATCTTCAAAACGTTTCAATGCCTAACTTCGCTGCATGGAAAGTTCCACAACAACACCCAGGTACTACAAACGGGCTCGTGTTATCCTATTCGTTGAGGGGGGATTAGGAGATTAGTTGAGCTTCTATTTCATTGTTGTTGTGTAATGACGGCGGTCCACTACACTCACTAGTAGGAGTACTATTTGTTGTAATCGATCTTATGAAATTCAATCTTCCACCTTGTCGTTCTCTGTTTAAAGTCATCCTAGTTTTTGTTTCTTTTTCTCATCGAGTTTGTGAGAGAGTTCATGTGAGTACAGACAGACGTATATGGAGATTTGCATATGTATATTTGTGAGTGTAGATGTGTGCATGTATGTATAGGCTGTTAAGATTTTTGATGCAGATTTAACGACTTTCATTATTGACAATGGGTTAATTTCTATTAATTATTTACTTTAATTAACATAAAATATAAAAAAATTAGTTTTAATTACTCAATGTGATAAATAGCACATATTGTTGATGATGAATGTTGTTTAATTTGTGCCAAATGATACCGTACAGGCTATAAAGATGTATATGTATATGTATAATGGCTGCTATTGATCAGAGATTAGATCTGAAAGTGATTATTGCCAAGTATTGCTTTTGCAATGTTTGATGTGTGGGTTAAATTGATTTGTCTAATATTTCAAATATATTTGTTTCGTTTTCCATTCATGTTTTTCTTTTTCACTTGAACAAGTTACTCTAGTTACTTAAAATGATCCGTTTTTGATGTCGTTGGTCTTCATCGAACTTTTGATTAATTACTTGACGACTATTAATTACTTGACGACTATTTACGGGGCGACATGATTAATATGTACAAAATCATAAATGGTTTAATAGATGTTGACGAGCAACTACTCTTCGACCGAGCGCGCCTATCTTCAACCCGTGGGCATCGACACAAGATAGCCGAAGGTCGAGCTATAAAGCATACTAGACGAAACGCTTTTTCTCAAAGAATTGTCAACACGTGGAACAATCTTCCAACATGGATTATCGAATCGACATCAGTAAATTGCTTCAAGAGCAATATCGATAAGCATTAGGAAGAAGAACAATCGACTTTCCAGAATAAAGTTAACTTAAATTATTTTTATAATGAGTCTGCATCCACAGGCCTAGCCTTTCAGAAATATATATATCATATCATCATCATATCGACTATTATAACTGCGTTTCATCTTGTTAGTGGTATTTGTGGCTCAAATGAAGTTTAAATGTAATTTGGTGTCACCAATTGTTTGAAAGTGCATCGGTTAAACCACAGTGATCATAGTATTAAATATTTGTAATACATGAGTTTTACCAAGTATTATATTTATTTAGTATTGACTGACAAGATATATTAGTGTTGGCGCTGTTGGTTCTTCCTATAAAGATCTGCTTCGTCAATACTTTATTGGACAACAACGATGTCAGCGGAATGTGATAAAATGTCTTACGGAATTTTCGGTCGAGATAATTTCGTCCGAAACATAGTATTAGTTAGTTATTCAGTTGAAAAAGTATTTGCATAGGTTCAAAAGCCCGAATAATAATTTCATCTAGCGATATCTTAGCGCAAAATTTGTCCATTTGATGATCGACTATTTATACATGACTCTGAAATAAAGTCCATCTTCCTGTTTACAGTGCCACTGACCCTTAAAAATTCATTCTCAGTTTTAGGTTGATGTTTGACTATACCTCATGTTATTTCTAGTTTCAAAGAACTTTAATTTTAGAAACAAGGATCTACAGTTGCAGTTGGTTCCGCCTCATTTTCGTTCTGTTTCGCTCGTTCTGTTTGTGTTTAGCCCTGGCGATTAGATCACAAGACATGCAGGTTGCAAGTTTAATTCATTGCAATGAATGTCAGCTCTATAAGAGCGAACTAGTTTGCTTCACCCAATTACTAACTTTGTTTGTTTTACTAAATTTAGCGAAAATCATATTTTCTAATTTATTTTGATTTCAATATTTGACATTCCGGTTTAATGGTTTCATTTGTCGATAATTATTTCCCAGTAAAGTGTTGATTTGAATGGCGAACGATCATTAAGGGTCATTAACACGCCAATCAAGACACTAATTTCTGAGAGCTACGCCTATGCTATGTGAGTGAATCAATTTTAGCATGTGCTATTGGTTGATGTTTTTTATTGTATTTTTTTATTCGAAATGTTTTATGGTCAGTTCGCATTTATAGTCTGTTTAAAACTCTATTTTTTATCCACTACTTTTTCCCTCTTAAATTTCACCATTAAAAGATGTCATGCAATGTTAGCACGTTACTTTGATTAACTTTTGCATTTTTCCTATGTATTAATTTATTTAAGATGTATTAAGTTATATGGTTGACCGTAAGATAATTATAAGCCCCCTTTTTTAGTTTCTTAGATCATTTATTTGTATCCATCTTTTTTCCCTTAAAGAAGATCACCAGTAAAAATTTCGTCCTTGGACATTCAGTAATTTTAGGAATGTATTTCACAACAACTTGGCAAATCTATGTTTCGTGTTTTCGAGAACATTAATTTTCGTGTAAGCGTGATGTTGTAATTCTCTAATTACATAATGTATTTATAATTAATACAAATCATCGAAGTTTTAATATTATTCCATATTTAAACATATATTACTCATCACTGTATTACAAGGAATTAAGACATTTTAACTTTTTTTCTCTTCCGTCAATGGAAAAGAAATTCCACAGTAATTATTTGCTCATAAGGAGAACTTGTGTTATCGTTTCAATAATTTCTTTTTGTTGATCGTGTTGCATGGTAATAAGAAGTGCTTGGAACACAGTGAGTGGTCATATCTTTTTGTTATGGTTATCTCTTGTTTAAGTTTAAGGTAGTAACAGTATTAAAGTGGTTTGCAATCCTTTGAATTCTTGGAAATTATTTTGAAAACCTTTTGTTTTGTAAGGCATTGTAGCCACCCCTAGCAGTGTGAGACGCAAAGATACATTTAACTGTTAAAATACCTCTTTACTCGATCTTTATGTACTTTCAGAGCTCCCAGAGTGTCCTAAATGTGTTAACATTTTTCTTATTTTTCTCCGACCAGATATGTTACCAACGCAACGAGAGCATCAATCGACATGCATGGAACAAAATAAATTGAAACTTTTTGACTTTTTGCTTTCAATTATGCTTACAATAAGTGCTACTTATTAATCAAATAGAATGTCTAAATGTAATTTGCTAAAACAATTGCATATTAGTTATCTCTATTATGTCCCTACTCTCGTATAAGCTAGTCATTCTCGACACCTCAATTTATGCCATTTTACGAAGAATTTAATGCGATTCTGCACACCCTATAAAAATCTTTTAGGATTTGACCCTCTCAACAAAGATCAATTATGAAGTCAATGCTCTTTACTACAAATCCGATGATTGACGTTTTTTAATTAAGATATTGAACTTACTTGACTTCTTGTGGCCTAAATGAGACATGTAAAGTATGGAACTCAAATATTTGATGTGATTTAGATTGTTGAACATTTGGTTGATCTATTGTTAAATGAGATTGTTATCTATTGGTTATTATAACGAGCAGTTGGTATTCTTGTCCGTACGTGGGTCTGTCCGTCGGTATGTCAACTTGTCTGGATATCATTCTACATCTAATGGTTTTTAGTTATGTAATTTTGTCAGTTAAATGTCTGAACAACTGTTTTGTGTTAACTTTATTTGCTTTTCTTTTCTTATTGGTTCGATTATGAATTGTAATTACCTAAAATATATCTTTCTTAGTCTGTCTGACTGTCTATCTTTCCGTCTGTCTACTTGTCTATATATATTCTTCTTGCATCATATCCATACAATTTAAGTGCATTGCATTCTTTATTATGACTGGACTGTTGGTTTCGTTGCATCAGTTACCTCTACTTGGTCACTTAAACTGTACTTCGTACGCACTTAAAAAATCACCTTTTATTCTTAAGACTTCCTGAAGAAACTCCAATAGGTACTTGGAACATTTAACAATGGTAAGTATTCAAGGAATTCTCATCGAAAGCGATTATGTTGGCATAAAATAAGGTAAGTAATCTAAACAAACAACACTTAACATAGGAATTACTTCAAAGCGATGATTAATATTGCTGTTTGATTGGTTGGAAATGATATCGTGAAGTAATTTATTGGTTCCTTAAAAAGAAATGTGACCATGCTTCGAAATAAAGGCTGATGTTCTTTTTTATTTGCTGAAGAATCTAATTGTTTTTTGCTGCAATGTTATTGTTGTTTCTAGTCTTGACTAAACTAGAAATTGTAACGTTTTTGCAATAACCAGTCAACTTCTTTATGATGCAACTTTTAACCAATCAAATCACTAAAAGAGCCTTAAATTTCACGATAATCCATAAGCAAACAGTCGCCACTTGAGGTTTTCAAGATGTGTATATCCTCTCTGTAATTGTCTTGTCAATAAGGTTGCTGTATGTTTGGGAAATTCTATCCGATTATCATGCAATTCTTAATACTGTTGTTTGTTTTATCACTTGGAGTATAATATTGTGTTTCAGAACGTCTTCTGCCGATGGGTTTGTAATATCGATACTCTACTTTTCACTGAAGTAAGGAAATGTATTTGTGCTGGTATCTATAAAAGCACTGGTTGCATTTAATTTGTATGTATAATGGGTAGTTAATTTCACTTTACTGTCACCTATTTCTGTCTTAAAAAATCCTTATCAGTCTTTGAATTCACAAATTAAGTTTTCATCTTGGTGTAAATTGGATGCTGTTTCAATTCTTTTTGCATCAATATTGATATGCAGGTATAGATCAGGGTCAAAAAAAGAAGATATTTGTTCAAAATCTGGAAAAACATTATGGGAGACACTTGTTGAATCTAAAAGACGTAAATGACGCATACTTTATTTGTTGCATGTATTTTTTATGTCATAATTTTTCGTTCTTTGAGCTTTTTGAGTTTCCTCAAAAAATGGTGAAACTATGAACTAAGTGTAAGTGTCATTCATTATTTAAGAACGTTCTTGACCTGACCTGGTTGTAAAAACTCTTACTTTCTGAAGTAGAGAAATAAAAGAGTCTTGTCCTATCAGATAGTATAACATTTCTTCCTTGAAACGGGACCTTTTCAATAAATATTCAAACATTACATTCGAATTTGTTTGCAACTTTTTGGAAGTATAGTGTTAAGAATATATTGTCGGGTATTAAAACGTAGTAATACTTCTATATACTTCTTGGATGGAAAACTCTTTTGATACGTGTTTGGTTTCCAGAATCGTAAACCTTAAGACGAATACGGTTTTAGTGGCGAGAAGAGGTGATAATTTGGAATCTAGCTCAAGTAGGTGGAATAATAGTCTAACAAAGATTTTTTTTTATGTAATAGGCGAAAATTAGTCTGTTTAACTTCTCTTGCCCACATAAGTATTGGTTATTTTAGTTATGTCATGGTTAATACACAGCAATATCTAAGCTACGTGTTTTACATAGCTTCGGCTGAAAGGGAACTTTTCCAAGCTTTTGAGTCGTATCCTTCTGGATTGGTCTATGAGCTGGGTGTATTAATATTCCTTTAGATTACATTTATACCACTGCAGTTATTTCTGATTGACATTCAGCAGTTACCAATACAATTAACATTACTAAATAATAATTCA
>JAUKPT010003541.1:0-11949 GCA_032273505.1 Nanomia bijuga | reverse complement strand
TAAAGGTAGAGAGAGAGAGGGAAATAAATTCAATTTTTCCATCCGCAAGAAGTTAGACCTGGATATAGGGATGAAGCAAAGTAGTAATGAACCAATTGGGTTAATGAATAAATTTTTAGATGATTATGGCAGAACACAATGTGCTAATGTCTGCTTTTTTAACTCTGCTATTCAATTATTAAAGGCGATTACAAGTTATAGTGCCTACATACAACAATCAAACCTCCAAACTCCAGTCATTAAAAACTTGATTTTTAATTCACCAAATAGATATAGCAACTAGTGATGTAGTGGATACGTTTGCATGTGTACAGGGACTTGATATGCCAGGTTATGAGAGAGGGTTGCAGTTTGATGCTCGTGATTGTATTTCTCATATCTTAGATAATAGTTTTCCAATGGCATTCAGACATGAAAATATATTTATTAATAACTCTCAAGTTACATTGGAATGTGAATGTGGTAAAGACTATGTTAGTGAAGACCATGAAGAGTTCATTTTCAAGTTAGATACTGAAGATTGGGAGAATTATAGATCAGTTCAGTTATTGATAGATGGTGTAGTAAATGAGGATTTCAATTGTGAAATAAATCAACCAGATCCTGGTTGTGGAAGAAGGGGTAGATGTATTGAATACAGAATAATTAATTTCTCTAGTGATATCTTGTTGATCCAATTACAGATATAAAGATATGATGTTAAATTGGGACCCCAAAAAATATGTCCAAAAATAGAGATAAATAATGAATTGATGTTAAGTGAATTTGGCCATAGGAACAGGTATGAACTTTGTGGTATAATTTGGCATGCAGGCGAAACAACATTTTCTGGTCATTACACGTCTAATGTGAAAATAGAGGGGGTTTGGTTTTACACAGATGATAGGACTGTTTCTAAAGGATTAAAAATGTATGAACCTAGCACTATGACAGTGCCTTATATTCTTATGTACAAGAAGAATAACAACATGGTTATTCCATTCTCACAATCAAACCCATTCAATCAAGTAGGATCAATGAACTGTGATGTGTTGGAAAAAGAGGTTAAACTTTCAAAGCCAATTAAGTTGAAAAAGAAAGATGTTGGTGCTAATTCACACAAAAGGTCTACTAAAAGGAATAAGACTTTATATGACAATGAAACTGAAACTTATTCAAAGAAATTTGCTTTTCAAAAAAGAAAATGCAAATCTATAGAAATGCCAAGAGCTAGTCAGAGAAAAGCTATGTCAAAAAAACATGAAAATCGGAATAGTGCGAAAAAGGCCGTGTCAAAAAAAAGATCTACACAGGAAGGGAAGAATGTAAATCAAAATAGTGCTAGAAAAGGTATGAATCGAAAACGAAAAACTACCAAAGAGGATAAAGAGAAAGCTTTTAAAACAGTAAGGGAAAAAACTATGACTGATCCTTCCATACTCAATACTGATGCATTCAAAATAATTAATTTGTCATGGCATAAGACAATGAAACAAGGACCTGAGTATACATGTTCCATTTGTGCGAAGCAGGATTGGAAATCTAATATGCTAAAATTAAACAAAAAAAGTATGAAAAACATCGAAGCATGTTTGACCAATGCTACCAAGGTGAACATTACTGGCTAAGAGAATTTATTGATCCAGAAATTTTCTCAAATCGTTTCGAAAGTAGCTTGAAACTTGATAAAATTGAAGATGAGCTTAAAGATTTATGTCCTCTTGAGTTAATGTTGATATCAAGAGTAATCCCATTTATGTTCATAGTTGCAAAACATAAGGGGCACAGTTTGGTCTCAAAGGACAATGTGTTCTTTTACCTTCAGATTTAAGAAAAACCACCTCGACACTGCCAAGAGCATGTGATGATAATTGTGTTATTTCTTTAGCATTAAAAAGACGACTTAGTGACAAAAGTTACCATTGTCAACAGAATATACGGCCAGCAAAAGTTAACAGGGCTTTGAGAAAGTTAAAAGTAATCAATTCATGTTATACTTCGATCTCTATTGATGAAAATGACTGGGTAACTGTTTCTCAGAAGGCTGACCCTGAATTGTGGGATTTACTAACCAATGCAAAGGCTGATGCATGCATGCAATGTTGATTTGATTGACAGTGATGAGGATATCGAAGCTTTAAAAAAAAGAAAAGCAAGACAATTCTGTGCCACACCCAACTGTGTTGCATAACATTAATGAGACATGTATAGAATCAGGTGAGGTTTTAATTCTAGCTCCTGCAGAAGGGCAAATACCTGTGTCATTCACAGCAGAACCAGATTGGGAATCATTAGCATTTGTAAAAGAGTTTCCTCTTGGAAAAGGACATTTTAGTTTTAAGAGGAATATTACTATAACACCTTCACAATATGTCCATGCACGATTGAAATGTGCTGATGACCGCTTTGCCAATAATGCACAATATGTATTTGCACAATTAGATCTTATTAAAAGAGCAGCTATCTGGAGTTCCATTACTTTTGCTGAGAACAAAAGATTTCAGGACAACACAACAGTCATTGAAGTTAGAAACAATATTCAGCGGATGCTATCAGATCATAATCGTAACCAACTACTAGATATTTTAGCTAAAGTAAGACAATTTGGTTGTTACACCTTTTTTCTTACTATAACTGCTGGTATTCCTAGGTTTTGGTTTGAGATAATCAAATATTAGGTCACCAGTATGGCAAAATTTTTACAGAAGAGGATGTGATGAATATGTCTTATAATGATCGCATAACTTGGTTGAAGAGAAATCCAGTTACTGTCGCTAGACAAGTAGATTATTTGTTCTCTAAATATTTGGGACCAGCGGTGATAATGAGTGGTATGCATCCAATTGGACGAATCATAAACTACGATGAGAAAAGAGAATTTCAAATGCGAGGTGTGGAACATTCTCACTGTGCGATTCATATCAAAGATGCTCCTAAACTTGATGATGATTCTGATACTGAAGTTATCAAATTTATTGACAAGTATATTACTTGCTCTATACCTAGTAAAGATACTTATCCTGAACTTACTTCTAGATTATCTCATAAACATATATTTACATGTCGTAAAAAGACAGGTGTTCGTTTCAACGCTCCCTGGCCACCATCTAAGACTACTAGAGTAACAAGAGGAGATAATTTGATGAGAGAAGATGTGAAAAAGAGTAAGAAGGTGGTTGATAAGGTATTGCATAAAGCAAAATGGATGTGAAGTAGTAATGTTGGATGATATTCTAACTCCCAGTGGGCTTTCAATGGAAGAATACGAAAATGCTATGGACACAATGCAAGAAAATATGACGATTATCTATAAGAGGAAACCGAATGAGATCAATATTGTTCCATATAATCCAGTGTTACTTTCTCTTCTTCGATCAAATATGAATATTCAATTTGTTACTGGCTCTTACGGATTGTTAACCTATTTGACAGCCTTTATATGCAAAGATGACAAAAATATGAGTGAGTTGATAAAAAATGCATCTAAAGAAGCAGCCAGTGGAAAAATCAGAGAAAAACTAAAAAAAGTGTATTTACTAAAAATAGAGAAAAATAGAGCTACGAAGAGGGTTCTATCTGGCTCATTTAGGAGATCAAATCTTCAGACTTTATACATTCCAACTGGACCTATAAATGAACGTATAAGGGTTTTGAAATCCAAGCATATCTTAGAGCTAATGAATCCAGATGATTCAGATGTGTTTGCCATTAATATGATGGAAAGGTATTCTAACAGGCCAGACTCATTGGAAGGTATTTGTTATGCTGACTTTGCCACAACATACAAAAGTAAGAATTCAAAAGATATTCCAGAGGAAGATGACATATCTAATTATACTAACCCTGTTGATATAGATGTAGAGCAGTTACATGTTGATATGGAGGAGATAATTACTCTTAAAAATGGTCTCGGTAAAATGAAGAAAAGAAGAAGGTGTGTTATGCGATATCACAAACCTAGCAAGTTTAGTTCACCAGAAAGGTATCACATGGTGCTGCTTCAATTGTATATGCCCTGGCGCAATGAAACTGATATTATTACTCCTTTTGATTCTTACAAAGAAAAGTTTGATGATGTATTTGAAGATATACTTGATAATATTCGGGTACATTATTTTAACCTTATTTTGGTTAATTGGACATGACAGCTTGGAGGATGATAATGTGTATATTGTTGAGAACAGTGATGATGAAAATGTAGATAATGGTGAGAATGAATACACAGCATTTGACTCAACCCTGCTTGAAGCTGAGACTGGATGATGACGATACTGTTAACAGAAGTGATCAAATGTGTTCTGTCAGAGATCATTCTATCCCTAATGAAAAATTCTATGCCATGTGCTCTCAACTTAATCAAGGTCAACGAGATTTGTTCAATTACATTATGACGTGGGCAATTCAATTCAAGCTCAATAAAGATAATGACGAAATCGAGCCTAATGCATTTCACATTTTTCTAAGTGGAGGAGCTGGTGTAGGAAAAACCTATTTAGTAAATGTTATAATTGAATATTTAAGAAGACATTTGCTTTTTCCTGGTCAAAATTGTGATGAAAGTCCATCAATTGCCATCACGGCTTCAACAGGTAAAACAGCTTGTAATATCAATGGTACTACATTACATCCAGCATTCAATTTACCACTTCATGGAGAAAATATGAATTGTAAAACACAATTACGGGGAAGGGAGCTACAAAATTTACATATGAAATATAAGTTTCTCAAAGTGCTGATAACGGATGAAATATCTATGGTTGGCAGACAGACTATTGAGGATCTTAACATTTTTTTATAGCAAATAAATCATAATCAGTTGCCTTTTGGAGGTATTTCTATTCTTGTAATTGGTGATTTTTTCCAACTGCCTCCAGTGAAACAAGCCTCGATTTTTGAAAGACCAGTTCTGAATGATCCTTGGTTTGATTTTCAGCTTCATGAACTCACTGAAATAGTACGTCAGAATGGTGACCCAGAATTTGCAGCATTGCTTAATCGCATGCGTGAGAGCAATGATACAGAAGAAGATAAGGATGCAATAAAGCTGTTATCCTCAGGTTGGCCTGCTGACCATTGCAAATTATTTATCACCAATAGACTAAAAGATGATGAAAATATTAAACATATAAAAAGGTTTCATGAGGCTGGTCTTCCAATTCACACTATTTTAGCCAAAGATTCACAAAGTGACTACAAAAAAAGATGCTGCAATTAGTGAGACAGGAAACTTACCATCATGTATAGAGTTATGTGAGGGCTCAAGAGTCATGCTTACAGTTAACCGGGATGTTAGTGATCATCTAATCAATGGTGCGATTGGTACTGTAGTAGAAATTCACAGAAGGCAAGATAGCACTAAACCATCCGGAGTCATTTTTGTTAAATATGGCGATCCTGATGCAGGAAACAAATCTAAAAATAATCCATATAAAGGGGATTTGAAAGATTGTGTCCCTATTGAGACAATAACTAAACAATTCGTTGTTTCTAAACATAAAAAAGGAAATCTGAGAGGTGAAAGGGAACAGTTTCCACTTGCTGCTGCCCATGCAATGACAATACATAAGTCACAGCGAAGTACTTTACTGGAGTCATGGATCGCTCATGTAAAACAGCAAATTACAAAACTCAAGTTTACCCTGTTATGTTTTATACGCTCTTATAACGGGCTACATCCAGGAATAAAGTAAAGATAATCAATTTTGAAGAAAGTATGATTAAATGCAATGAAAAAGCCAAAAAAGAAATGAACCGATTGAGGAGTGACTCTGTCTTGGATTGCAAACATCCTTTAACAAAAAAAAATGTTGATACAATTTGTCTTCTGAACATTGTAAAATGGAGCAAACATATTAGTAATTTTTTATCTGACAGAAATTATGTTTTATACAGTAGTTTGTTCTGCTTTACTGAGACTTACACTCAAGACAATGAACTATGTGGAATTGAAAATTATCATGATGGTCAATGGAAGAGCATTCATAGACATACACCTCATGGTCTTGCGATATGTTACAACACTTCAAAAGTTGAAATCATTGAAGAAAACTTTGAGATATTATATGGAATAGATGAGTTGGAAGTTTTACCAGTTGGTATTAGATTAAGGAATGAAACCATTTTGTTAATGCTAGTTTATTTTCCTCCTAGAAAACTGATAAGTGAGAGAAGACTTCTATTATATCGCTTGCAGACCCAAGTTCAAGTACTTCCAAGAGATAACTATGATAGATTAATTGTGCTTGGTGACTTTAATATGGATCAGAAATCACCTGAACATCATGGATGTTTCTTGAATTTGTGTATGGGTTTTAATCTCATTCAACGGTCAAATTGGTCTACACATAAATATGGAGGTGTTTTAGATCTAGTTTTTGACAGTAGTAAAGCAGACAAATCTATAAGTTGGATGCAATCACCATACAGTGACCACTTCGTCCTTATCATAGATTTGTAGAAGAATAAATAGTGTCAAGATTAGAAACTGTCTTGTTAGATAAGTGACTTTTTTCAGGACAATCAAATATTTTCATTTTTGAATTTCTTCGTTACATTAAGTGAACTGGCTTGTTCTTCTGGAGTTCAAATTATTTTTCATGTTTTTTTATCTTATAACTTCCAATAAGATGTATGTTTGTAAAGGCCCTTTTTTTCGTCAAAATTATGCCTATTTGTTTTTTGTTACTCAAATTGATTGGAATTATGTATTTATCAAAGGATTTTTGATCTGTGATTCGGATGCTATCACATTGACTGTTTATTGATTACGAATTTTTGTTTGAATTATTTTTGGAATATTAGTGGTTTAATAAGCTGTTATATATTTTAGCCAGTTATTACTATATAGTATATCACTAGTGCCATCAGAAAGATTATGGCTAACTCAGGTAAATTTCTATTTATTTATTTTTCAATATTTTTTAACAGAGAAGAGGAGGGTACCAAACATCTTTGCCAAAAAACAGGGTAGTTTCTTTGTCTTCATCTTGTGATTATTGAAAATGTCAAAACTAAAACCTGTCTGACCTAAAATGGTACCACCTTGTTGGGTACTCGGCATACATGCCTGATTATTGATAACTTGACCCCCTTCTGTTTTGAAATGAAAAACATTCCCATAACACAAGCATCTGTAATTTGATTTACAATGCAATTATTTTTCATTTAGGTTTTACATCTCCTTCAAAGAGATTTCGTTCCGACCAAACAACGCTGGGTTTTGTGATCAACTGTATGCCTAATGTAATATTTTCGCCTTCTAAAAATGGAAGAAACTCTGGAACAGATTGGTTCGTCTTTGGGCTCATCACAGCTAATAAAAGGTATCGTGGAGTTTGCTTCAATAAGCAGCTCCATAATACCATCAGTGGTTTAAGTGGTAGTAAAAAGGAAGGTATTGAAATATTGAATGCTGAAATAACCGACAGTGAAATAAAGTTAAACCAGCACTCTACTATTAGAAAGACAGCTATACCAACATACTTCTGTCCTCCTGATTGTAAAGAATACACAGTTGAAGCTGTTATCAATGAAGTTCCTCTGAAAACCTTCATTACGATGGAGGGTACTGTTGTGAATGTGTCGGTAAAGGACAATCAAAACTGTACAGTATTTAATTACACAATATTAGGCTCTAACGGTGAAAAAATAATGTTATCGTCTTTTAATGATCTCGATATCTAAAAATCTACTAAATACAAATTCCATAACGTCATGACAAATTGGTTTCATAATGAGAAACAACTGAAGTGGGAGGTAATCTCCACCAAAAGTATCATTCCAACTACTGGTAGTATTGAAAAGTACTTCATCGAAAAGGAATCAGAAGACTTAAATCAACAACTCGTTTTAGAAACAATGATTACTTCATTCTTGCCAGGCAGCATTGAACGAAGGTGCAATCGGTGTAGGAAAAGTTTGGCTCTGTCAGATATATACCATTGTGATTGTGGCTCAGTATCTCTTACATGCTTAAAAGAAGAATCAAAGGGGTCTTTGACATTGAAAGACAATGATGAGGAGTTAGAAGTCTCAAACCAAGTGTTAGAAGATTTCTTTGATTTGAAGTTATGTGAATTCACTTCGTCGACCTACAGGATTCTGTTATCTTCGTTATTCGTAGTAAAAATAGAAAATAAAGAGGTAGTGGAAATGAAGAAGAAAGAAAAGGAAGAAACATGTATACAATTTTTGTTATTTAATTATTCATTTTGAAGCTAATATATTCATTATTGACAGAAGTTTACTTAAAATTATGTTTTAAAAGACGAGAACAGTCTTGTAAAATGTTTTTGTTCATTTTTTATTGTTTTATGCTTTTATTTATATTATTTAACTCAGTGTTAGAGTAGATGCTTTGTGTGCTATGGTGCCATCTTGAGATGGTTGATGATTTTGATAATTTGCCCCAAATCCCTTCAAATGCTTCAGTTACATTTGAGTGGCTTTTATCAGATCCTGGTGAAAGAAATATTCTGTGTTTGCCTGACAGTAGTAACAACTTTTTTGATTTTTTTTTTATATTATTGAATGTATATAGAAGAAAATGCCTTAATCCCCTCAACTTTTGCCTCTAAAGTTTCGTCTTGTTTTTCAATTTTCGCTCCTCTCGAGGCTAATGTAAGAGGAGTAGTGTTATATTTTTTGAAACATCTACAGGGTGTTCCATAAAATACATAAATACATAAATACATAAAAAGCACAAAATGAAGTATTCGATTTTTCTAGATTATGAATTGATGCCAGATTCAATTTTTCTAGATTATTGAATTGATGCCAGATTCATGTGATCAATACATCTAAGGGAAGAAACTAAAAAACGCGATTAAAGCACACCCTATTTTACTGTATTTAACATGCCATTAAATCAACTTGAGATAATTTTTCCTGGTACAACCCTGTGCTGTTTTGTTGTCCGATATTCTTTTTTCACACTACACTCAGAGAAGCCATGTATACAATTTTCGTTACTATTTAAGAATTTATTTTGCTGGAATTATCTTGAAGCTAATATATTTATTATTGACGAAAGTTTACTTCAAAAATTGTTTTAAAAGACAAGAACAGTCTCAAAATGGATTTGTTCATTTTATAATTTTTTTTATAGAAGATTCTTATTGTTTTATGCTTTTCTTTATATTTAACATAACTGCTATATTGGATAGAGTAGATGCTTTGTGTGGTATGGTGCTATCATCAGATGGTTGATGATTTTTATAATTTGCCCCAAACCCAAAAAAATGCTTCAGTTACATTTTAGTGGCTTTTATCCGATCCTGATGAAAGAAATATTCTGCGTTTGCCTAGACAGTGATACCAACTTCTTGGATTCTTTTTATATTATGGAATGTATGGAAGAAAAGGCCTTAAACCCCGAAGTATTGCCCTTTAAGTTTCGTCCCTTTTTCAGTTTTCACCCCTCTCAAGGCTAAATGCTGGTGAAATGTAAGAGGAGTAGGGTTATATCTTTTGAAATGATGAATGACATATTGCAAAATAGCACAAAATGAAGTATTTGATTTTTCTTGATTAATTATTTTTGAATTAATACCAGACTCACTCGTGTGATGAATACACGATACCAGGGAAAAGCTTTTAGCAACGCGGTTAAGAATTCATTAATTTTATCGTATTTTTAACATGCTATTAATCAACTCAAGATAATTTTTCTGAGATACCCTGTAAGCTGTTTAATTATCCGATATTCCATTTTCACACTACTCTTAGTGTTCCAACTACACGCTTTTTTCTTATAAGAAGTTTAGGATTTCATCTTATAACAAAATCTTTCTTAGATTTATTTAGTCTTTTTTATGACTTTCTTATCTTTACATAAAAAATATACAGAAGCTACTTATTACCTTCAACAAATTTAACCATTAGGTGTATAAAATCGACGAACAGAGAAAATTACCCTACCTTCCGGGAAGCGCCATAAGGTATGCTTATTTCCCACTGTCACACTTTTTATTAGATAGGAAATTACTAAGGATTTAGATTTAATGCATATAAAGACTGTTTTTTTAGAAATTTTCGGCCATTTTATGTATGACTGAAAGAAAAATTTGTATAAGAAAAAAAAGCATGAACTTACATTACTGGTGGTGTAACCAGGAGGGGTGTAATCAACATGAATTTTAGAAGACACGTGTTGGGTGTACAAATTTTGTTGTATATTTTATATTTATCTTTAGATAAATGTTTTATTTTAGCATGGAGAAAATCCCTGATGTCTTATTAGTGTCTATTTTCTCGATTTCGCCATTTCTGCTCATACTGAAGGCACATTAAGTCTCCTTTTTTCAAACACGTAGAAAGAGGATACTGGCTTAAGAGGTTGGCTGTTTTGTCACTTGATATCTTTTAGCTCCACCCCTTGTACACCGAAATAACTTTCGTAAGAATATTTCAATATGATACAACTGTCTGTACTTATCCAGTGATAAAAGACGGATTTAATTGTTTACATTTTTCGCACCCCGACGTAGTCTAAGTCTGATAACTTTCACGAATTGATTATTTTCACAAATGCGTTCGAGAATTAAGTTAAGAAATACACGAGTAGAAAATAGCTTTTTGCGAGAACAAACTGATACGAATGACCATCGACAAAAGGTTTTGCATACTAAAACTTAAGCAATTTTTAAAGCCAAAATTAGCCTTGATGCGAAAGCAATAAAGAAGGTAGTTCACGTTTAGTAGTAGACCTGCACTTTGCTATCGCGTTTTCACGTTAACGACTCTGACAACTTTCTTAAAAATGGATCAATGTTGTGACAACTAAAAACTCACGAGATAGATTTTTGATTTCGGACAACGTTCCGGATATCTGGTCATAAAAAATCCTTTTTTGGAGGTTGTAAGCAATTTTTCTCAAACGGATCTATTTAACGATTTATTTTTATTTTTGACATATGCAGTTCTAATTATCTTTTAAAAAATGACTGGACAGGAAAAAATCTGGTGCAGGAAATTTGATAAAATATTAAACTTAGGTTTTAGTATGACAATAAATGCCATCAAAAGCATCTTAAATGTCTTTCCATGATTTTGATGTAATCGGTTCACTTTGCGTATTGTTATATCAATTTCCAAATACGAAATTTTGGCTAAAAGTCGAAACATATACACTTCTCGGAAACGACGCAAGTTGTATTTTTCTCTTTTTTTCATTTTCGGGGGTCCACATCTTTGTTTATTCATGACGTCAAACCAACACGCAAAAAACCATCGTGTTTCAGGCATTTGCCATTTGTCAAGCACTTGGACATTTCTACAAAGAGTGCCCAACACCAACGATTTCATGTTGTGGACTCGATCACTCGACCAATGTTTGCAATTCTACAGACAGAAAATGTGTTCATTGCGAGAAATCTGTATTGGAAAATAATAATCATTCAACATTCGATCCCAAATGCCCAACATTACTTAAACTGGTGGAGAAGAAGAAAAAATCGCTAGAAATGCATTTAAACTCGCGAAAGTCAACTATGAAATCATTGAAATCCATTATTAGATGTGTTGCCTGGAATGTGCAATCCATTAGAAATAAATGTGACGAAGTGTTAAAACACATTGTGGATTATGAGGCAGACATAGTATTTCTCTCAGAAACTTGGATGGAATCACAGAAGAATGATATAACAGCTATGGTGAAGCAAAGGGGATACAAGATGCTACATAACAGACTTAACCGTGAGAAAGAAGTAGAAAGTGGTGTTGGTGTGTTAGTCAAGAGCTCGTTATATTCAAAACAACTTGGCAGCAAAGATTTTTCATCATTTGAACATACTATGGTTATTGTAAAACTCACGAACAATACTAAATTATTATTAGTCTCTATATATAGACTATCTTTCATATCTCCAAATATCTTCCTGAAAGAGTTGACTGAGTTTCTGGAAATGCTCATCGTCATGAACGAAAACTGGATAATTTCAGGTGATTTCAACTTTCATCTTGAGACAGATG
>JAUKPT010003540.1:0-11951 GCA_032273505.1 Nanomia bijuga | reverse complement strand
ATTTCTGCGAAAACCCCGTGTAAAAATCTATTTTCGTTCTCGAGTTTATTGGCAACGTACACACAGACACACACACACAGACAACTGTTAAATTAATATATAGGATAATAAAAGTCCTGAGATCTGATTATTATGCACAGAGAAGAGACTAGATCTGACAATGCATCGTTTAGGAAACTTGCCGTTTGAATCTAAGACTTTTATTGACTTTTATTTGACATTGCTTTATTACCTATATATTTATTAGTTTATCGAAATTTCGCTGATTGGAATTTTCGTTTAATTGGAAACAAATTACCATATTTGGGCTATAAAGTAATTTTCTTAAAAACAGAAGTGGCTTCCATTAACTTCGTTCGTGTATTGAAGGGATATATTTTCGCCTAGATTAAATATCGCGGATTTTTTATTTTGCGAAAAAAAAAAATAGCCGCGAAATGAGCTAAATTGTAAATCCTGGATATTTTCCTGACACAAATTACTGTTTTTACGGGATATTACCATGTGTTAAGGCTCAAAATTGTATACTGAAAAGCTTGGCTAAGACAAAAACTTACGGGACCGGAGAATGTCTACTTTAACTCTTTTTAACAAATACACACGAGGCATCGTCTGAACGCAGGAAGATTGGTACCTACTAGACAGTTCTAACGCAGGCACTGAGTGGGGTTGTTTTGCAAAGCGTTTAGATGGATGCACTAATGGGTTTCTTTTCAAAATATTCGCGAATCGGTCCATTCGTAAGATTTTGTGCATTTTTTTATGAAAACTGAAAATTAAAAACTTTATAGGCTTTTTTCCATCTTTTATTATAAATCAGTCCAAATAGATTGTTTGTGGGCATTTAATTTCTCAAATTGGAGGCATATAAGTTCTAGGTAGTTATTGTACGTGGGGATCAATCAGAAATAACAAATTCAAGTTCTTCTTGTGACTTCTATTTTTAACCCAGAATTCATAACAGGCGTGCAATAAGTTATTACATGAAATAATTTTAAAATCTCAATTAAAAACTAATCTAAAAATTTAAAGTAAATCAAATGTAAAAAAACTGACAAACGTATGCTTTGAAAAAAGGTTGTGATTCGTACATATTAAAGACGAAGAAAAAAGTCACCAATATGACGTGATAATAAAAAAAATCTTTAGTTTTGTCAAGATTGCTTTGAATTTTCCACAATTTTGCTCCAAATTAAACTGACAAGTATTGATAAATAATGATTAGCTGTTTAAATAAGAAATTCAATTCAGTTCCATACAGATTTCGTCAAAGAATTTTCGTGGATATACTTAGTGGAAATTTTTTTTAACCCATTTCAACGTATATCTTTATAACAGATTCTTTTGTTTTCCTATCGCAAATTTCTCTTTAAGAAAAGCTTGCTTCGGGTTTCTATCGACTTTTGTAGTCATTAATTCAAAAAAATAAATCCTAAAAAATCGATCAAACAAAAAAACCCTCAGGCCCTTTGCTTTTGTCCTATTATGACAATGGCCAAACGAATATTGGTTAATATTCATTTTGTAAAAGGCGCGAGTATTTAATATAAAAAGCAGCGACAATCGGAGAGTGCAAAATCAGACAAATTACATGCACATAAGTTGAGATTTTGGCCAAAACCCTGAATTTATGCCCAATAAGCATAAGGAACTAAATTGGCAACTAATGTCTGTTCACAAATACTTGGGACAGATCTTTGTTTTTGCAATAAAAGCTTTCTTAGATTTATTGGCGCATAGAAGATAAAATTACTTAGGTATGTATGGTGGTGAAAAAAATTTACGACTCATAGAACCGCTCACTTTTGCAGTCCAAAAATTATATCAGCATGCGTCTAAATTCAATTTGTTACCACTTTTTTTTATAAATTTCAAGAAACGGGACCAAGAACACAACTAGGACGAGTCATTTCACATCAAATTTACATGTTGAGTTATACTACGTTTAGAGTAGTTGGACGGGGGTTTGCTTATAAAGCATTATATACAGCATTTTATAAGAAATAATAGCATTTTAAAGAAAGTCCATTGGCATTTGCACGAACATTGTCCTCCATCATACGCGCATGCTAAAAAAGCATGTGATCAAAAATATAAAAGAGACTGACTTATTGACTCTAATAGCAAAAAGTACAAAAGGTAGTGTATCAGAATTGTTGGATAGATACTTCAGAACCTTTTATGGGCTTTTGAGTATCAACTAAATCAAACAACATTTGTAATAAAACTAAGGCTTTCAATCTGACTGGTCGACCAAGAAGATATTATTACGTCCACGATGGAGTTTTCCCAATAAAACGCTCTCTTTATTTGATGTCGTCAATATTTTTCTCTTCGATTTCATCAAATAAGAATCAAATAAACAGCATTCAAATAAATACATTTAATTTTCTTAATTTAATATTTTTAAGAATTATTTTCAATAAATCTTAACAAATTTTCAGATAGTTACAAAATGTTTAGTAACATTTCAAATAATTAAGACATATTCGATTTTATTATATATATGTATTAATCTATAGTCTTATTTAAATCACATATTCGATTTTATAATGAACCATTTTGTCACCTAGAAAGCTTTGAATGCAAAATAAAGAAAGGCTCGAATTAGTACCGCGCGTCGTGACTCAAGATCCACTTACCCCAAAACGTCAAATTTACGCTATTGCACATTGAGTATGGATGCCTCCCCTAAAGGTTTAATAAAATCCGTTTTTTCTCGTTTCATACCATAATTCTTGAGTCACAAGTTTCTATCTAGATTCAAATCTAGAACATATCGTTCAAAAGCTAGAACATTTCTGTCTAAAAACGAAAAACATATCATAGAAAGGAACGTCCAATCAGTAATACTTTATTTTAAAATACATTGATTTGATTTTTAAAAAAAAAAAAATATAGCTAAATGTTAATGTATATAAAGTCTCGTGATTTTTGAATTCTTAAGTTCAGGCATTCCAGCTTCGAATACCTCAGGACTATGATTAATCACTTATTCAGAATAAGAGAGAGGGGGTTGGGAATAAACGGGGTAGTGTGCACATTTTTCTAAAATTTAATAAGCGGGGGTCTTGAATGAACGGAGGTTATTGTTTATACCCAGGACAAACAGGTGTCTGGATGCAAAACATCTTAAAAGTAAAAAAAGGTGAGGAAAAAAGCTTGAACAAGCTATACATCCATGACAAATACATTTATCTAAAAAGGGGGTAAAGTTGTCCAGGGTGAAAAAATAATAAGCGGGGGAGACGTATATTCCGGACTCCAGAGTAAAAGCAAAGTTTTTGCCTAAGCTGGTGTGTAAATCATGTGCAAATTTTCCTTTTCTGTTGGTTGAATATTACATCATTTTGAATCTGATTTTGTATGTTTTTTAATTTTGACGAAACAACAATTCATGACATTTTTCAAATGACCAATCATGTAATTGATGGTGATGTAATCATCGACCAATCAGAAGGCATATTCACCTATAATTTGAAGACAACCCTAAGCATAACTGTATCACGTATATAAAGGAATTAATATTCGTTCCGCATCGTTTGTACTGTAATTACCCAACTGATGTGATTGGATTATACGAATTTTAGGTTTTATGAATTTGATTTTGCTTATCTTTTCGTCGTCCATATCATCGTCGACAATCGCTCGCCTGTGACGTAATGATCCCCGCCTGTGACGTAACAATTCAAATATAGGTATGTCCTTATCATCACTCATAAAATCTCTATGGCGACGGAATAATTCCGAATAATCTGAAAGAGCCTTATTTTTATAATCGTGCCTTAAAGCCCTTCTATGTCGTAATTTCAAGAACGATTTTGGCAGGTCCTTGTTACTACTTATAAACGAAAGTGTCCGCTTCGAATACCGGTCATTGTTATCGCGTTCCATTTCGAATATTCTCTCGTTATTCATCAAATCTTCTGATGATGCAGTTGTCGTCTCGTCTTTGATATGTGCTGAGTCAGCAGGCTTCCCATAAATGGTAGCCGTGATCATTTCCGTTTTGTTATCGGGAGCTTTCTTCATCTGCACGTTATAGTTCGGGTTGTCCTTTTGTTTCTTGATCTCGTCAACGACCGAGTTGACCTCGTGGTACAGCGAGTTCATGGTCGACACGATATTGTTCACGATCGAGTCTCGTTTGTATCCCCTGTAGTTCTTGCTGTGTAGTTTGCGTAACCGTTTCCATAAGCTACGTCGAGCACTAAATTTCCTTTTGAACGAATTTTTACGAATCAAATGATGCATTGGTTCTCTTGCTGAGTGCATTCTTTTAACTGATGTTATGAAGGAATTTGTATTGCTCAAATGCGATGTTTTATGTAAACTACGTCTTTTCATACCCCTTGTCTCTAAAGGTTTTATCAATTGTGTTCTTTTATCTCCTGTTTTGAAAGTCACCTTAGACGGTTGCTTCTTATCACCGGGAAATTGTTCTAAGACACGGAATCCCCGTTTCGTAGCGTTGACTGCGATCTTTGAGACATCACCCTCTCTCAGGAGGTCGTCGTAAACGTTACCGTGCATAAACACGTCGTGTGGGTTCCGGTCGTTAGTCGGTGACGGTTGTTCATCCGAAGGGATCGCCTCAACGTCGTCCATCCCCAGTATTTGTCTGTGCAGTTCTTCAATCGGGCTCTCCCCTGGTTTGTTATTGCCCCTATTTTCATTCCCGATCGACACGGACATCGGTTTATGAAGAGCTTCTATTTTCGTGAAAAATTCATTATCTCCTTTATCTGTTGCTCGCATGTTTCCATCGTTCGCGACATCATAATTATGGAGATAAGCAACATTGTTATTTTGTGTTTTGGTTTCATTATTATTCAATGCGTTCTGCACAGCTGTCTTCTGCATCAAGTCATCAACGACCATCTCGTGTAGGTCTTCATCAGAGGGGAGGTAGTTATTTAGAAACTTCTTTCGATGGTCCTGATGCTGACTAAAAATATTCTTCAACTCAAGTTTTTCAGCTGATGTTGTTAGAGGTTTATCCATCACCAAACTTTGCACAGCGTTCTCTTGTTTTTTCAGTTCATGTTCTACCATTTCTGTAAGTGTCGGTTTATCAGACACAAGGTTCTGGGTGTCTGTGTTTAGTTTGATTTTCTTCAATTGTTCAATAACCATATCGTGTATCTCCTTCTCAGAGGGCATGTAGTGATCACGGAGTTCCTCCTTCGGTTTGTTTTTCGCAAGCTCTTCCTCATCTTTTGGCTTTGTCAGTTCATCAGTTGTGTTCTCCTTCCCCTTTGCACTTTCCGGAACCTTGATGACTTGCAGCCCTGTATCTGAACGATTCTTCAAGTCTTCTACAATCAAGTCATGAAGTTTCTGTCCGTCCAGCGCAATATTTTCTTTATGCTGATCGGTGGAAGCCGCTCCATTCTTCGGCAGTTCAACCGCCGGATCACCACCAAACTCTGCATAAAACATATTCATCGAGTTGAGAATCGCTTTCACCAGATCGACATTTGAAGGCTTCAGATCGACATCTTTGATTTCAAGCAGATGGATCAGGTTGAGGAGAGCACCGTTCAGTTCGAGTATATCGAGCATGCTCTCCCCCTCGGAGAAGTCTTTCATGTTCTCCAAACTGTCGATCTTCATGGGCACTCCATCTGTTTTTGAATAGAACCGATTCATCATGATGAGAATGGACTTGAGCAGGTTGACGTTATTTGAATCGATGTTCACGTTCTTCGTTCGTAACAAATTAATCAGGTTCAGAAGGGCTCCGTTCAACTTCAACACATCAAAGAGAGCTTCGGCTGACGTGAAATTAGTCTTCTCGATGTAGTCCACTGCAGTGGCGTTTGGACTCACCAGGGGATTGTGTCGTTTCGTGCACTCCTCTTCATCCGATTTAATGCAGTCTGTTAAGAAGCTCAACGATTTGTCACGGTCCTCCTCCTCATCGTCGATCACCATTTTAGGTTTTTGTTGTTTCAAAGTTTTCGTGATTTTCGTGATCAGGTTATCGATATACGTCTTCGTTGAATCATCGTTGAATCCAGATTTCGTTGAATCATTGTCGAATCCAGATTTGTTCAGCTCCTCCTGCGCCCCACCTCCTGGACCTTCTTTCCGTTGCTGCTGCTGCTGCGCTAGTTGTTTGAATCCGACATTCTTTGGTCTGTTTGGTGACGTATTTTCTCTCAATAATTTCTTCATTAACTTCTTTACGTACTGATGCATGTAATAGTCATCAGTATATCTTTGTGCATACTTGTGAAGTAGCTTCTGTACGTACTTAATGTCTTTCGCACGTGTCGCATCGATATCATGATCTGGAATCTCTTCCATTGTAGCAACAGGTTGTTCCTTCTTCACATCTACAACAGCAATAGTCTTGTTTGATAATTGTGGACCTTCAGATTTAGTGTTGGCACTTTGTTTATCTTCAGCAGTGTTGCGGACAACGGTTTGTGGTTTGGGGGACTCGCCTATCAGATCCTGTGATTTAGGAGTCGACACTGCAGCAGACTCCCCTAACAACTCATGTATAGTGTTGCTGATATCCTTTATATTATTGTTTACAGATCCCCCATGATGCCCGCTTATCTCGTCTTTACTGTTATTTCGAATAATGTTGACAATTGACTCGACAATGCTATCAATTGTGTTGTTGTCTTTCCCTGATAAGACTTTACCTTGAATCGGGTTGGTTGATTGTGAGGTAACTCTGGTATTGCTATCGTGTAACTTCACTGGTTCAGTATTATTTCCACCCACACGACCAATACTTTTCTGATCTGCAGTCATTGCAGCGCTATTGTTATTCGACATCTCATAATTTCCGTTCATCTTTTTCCTTTCGTTCAATGCTTCCTGTTCTACTTTTTCATTCTTTGTTTCTTCCTTCTTCGGCGTGTTGTCATTTCCGCTGCTCTTATTCTTAACTTTATCCGTGGCCTCACTACCGTCGTTTCTTAAGAAATCATCATTCAGGTTTTTCATCGATAGCGTAAGGTTAAGAGATACCGGCGGTGCATCAACACCTACCTGCTTCATTACTCCATGAACGGTAACACCATAATGAGTGGCGTTCGGCTGTTTCAGCTTACCGATCCCGGATAGCATTTCTTTGATAACTTGTTTCCAGTCGTGCGCTTGGAATTGATACTTGTGCTTCCTTGTGATTTGTTTCCGCTGGAATATCGCCGGGTCGATTTTCAATTCTTTCGGTACAATACAATTCTGAAAGTGTTTTTCATCGCACACCGGAACGTGTTGTTTACCTTGCGCTGGCACACGTTTTCCTTGCGCCGGACTAACATGTTTGTTCGGTGCTAGTTTTACGAATTTCTTAGAGACAAGTGCAGCAGTTTGTCCGGCTTTCTCTTCATCGACGACATCAGAAAGCATAGAGATGACTTTATGCATGACTTTTTCTGCTTGTTCATAGTTTGACACTTCATGTTTCACTGTCTTGTTGTTTAGCTGGAGGGAGATCGTTCCAGGCTGACTCATATCATCACTACTATTCTTCAACATGTTCTTAACGTTTGCAGGTACTTTAGGATGATCAGTACCAACGGTGTCGATATCTAAAAGGCTATTCATTTCAACATGAGGTTTTGCAGTTTTGTTATTTACAGGGGCTTGCACCTCTGCCAGACCTGTAATTGTACCACTAGTTGTAGCAGTTACTTGTCCTTTTTGGTGATCACTATTTGTACCAGTACCTGCACTACCGACATTCGAAGGAAGTTCTCCATTCTTCATGAAGTCATACGCAGTGACAATAGCTGGATTTCTTTCTGAAAGATTCTCCTTCGTAGAGTCGTTTCTTTTCTCTTGTCGTGCAATGTCACCCTCCTTCACAAGGTACTTGACCGGTTGTTTTGCATTCGTCACATTGGTGATGTAAAAATACTTTGATTTGTCCCCAGATTCCATATCATTGACGGGGGGCGCGGAAAACTCCCATGTGGCTTGCGAAAGATTATAGTTACTCACCTCTGCATTCTGATTGGATGATTCGTTCCCGAATGAGATCATAATGCGGCCGCTTTTGCGGTCGGGTATTTGAACCATGAACCATTGGTCGTTGTTGTCCTTACTGTTGTTCTTGTTGTTTATGATTGGAGGGAGGAGGGGTGGAGAGTGTTTGGGTGAAAACAACACTCCATCGTTACTGTTTCTTCGTGTGCGGTTTAACGTGCTTATTATTGGAAAACTGTTGTTTTGGATCAAACGGGAGGAGATTTTTGGTTGGGTTCTGCTGCCAAGTAGGATCCGTTCCTGTCCGTCTCCAGGGAAGTTCAAGACTGCATTGTCCTGTGGGCTATCGTTCGCCAAGTTCAAAGACGATCGGGAATCAAGGAGATTTTGTTGACCATCATTCTCAATCAAACTCAATGTAGAAGAGCTCTCGACTTTACTCTGCTCAATAAAAAGACTATTTTGAGATCTTGTATCTAGTTGGTTCTCTATGTCCCGTGGGTTACTAATAAAAGTTGAAATAGGATTATCAGTGTTTTGTTGTTGTCCAGTCATAGATGAACGAGAACCAGCTTTTTGATTATAGTTTTCAACAAGGTTTAACCCAGGAGAACCCGGAAGACTGTGGGCTTTTTTTTCTTGTTGGGTGAATAGACTGCTGTGTTGGGGAGCAACTGCAAACGAACTATCAACTTGTTGTTGATGCTCATTTGCAACAAGTGAAGACAAAGGTGAAAATGAAGCTACTTTGTTTTGTTCTTCTATATTGAAATTAAATTTCGAAGATGATGCATCCTGGACCAACTGTTGATCAGCCGCACTTAACGTTCCCCCTCCCCCATTACTGTAAGTAACAACATCTGACGGCGATATGGTTTTCTTCTTACTCTCCCCGTACTGGGTATCGAACTGTTGTAGTCCGGCGGTCGATTGTCCGGCAGCCGATGATGGTGATCGACCTGCTGACGACAACATGTTTGTTATAGAGTTTGTGATCCCCGAACCTGCGCTCGTCTGCATCAACTCGTTCGTGTTGGTCAGAGAAGGAATTAACCGGAAGTTAGTCGCTTGTTTCAATTTGTTCACTTTCTGTGACGTGTCGTCATTGTTGTTCGGGCTGCTCCCGTACACATCCAGCTTTGAGATGGCTTGTGGGCCGAGCAGTGAAGCCTCTTTAGCAATGCGCCCGTTCAGTTCAGCACTTGTAAGTTGCACGGGGTCGCTCTCCTTGTTCCCCTTCCCTCCCCCTCCCCCTCCTCCTCCTTTCTCTGTCGAGTCACTAAAGCCTCCGCTCTTCTCGAGGATATGTTTCGACATGATGTCGTCCATTAGGTTAGCGGTGAGGACGGCTTGATTTTTCACGTCTTCGTTGTCTTGATTAGTCAGCGTTTTTTCGTCCAATCCCGTCTTCTCATCGACATCTTTCAACAGGGCGTTCAAATGTCGCATTGCTTTCGAGTCTTGGGAGAGTGGTTCTGGATTTTTCCGTGCCTATAACGACAAAAAGGTTTGAGAAACTTTATTCGTTTGTTTTTTTGAAGGCTTTTTTTTATAAAAAAGAAAAAATTGTTTAAGCACAGAAAAATCCAGTACCGCTCTTTTCGTTCATCAAAGAGAAATTATGTGTACATTTCGTTGTCCGTTTAATATGTATTTTAATTTCGTATCTTTTTGCGAGCGGTCTAACTGAATCTTTACATGCCTAAAGACGATAGATGACAGAATGTTTTCAATCATCCGTTTTGTTTTGATGTTCTTGTTTTTTGAAAAAAAAATGTATTCACAGAAAAATCCAGTACCACCTACCCTTCAATAAAAATAATAACATTTGAATATTACAACAACTTCTTAAAAAATAGTCATTAACAATTTGGCAATTAGTGTCAAAAGATAACCAGCTGTAAATGTATTTCACTTTTTTTATTTTTACCGGGAGATAAATTTTTGATTTTATTTTACCGGGTCCATAAACCTTGGGATATTTTTCACCACTGGGATTTTCACCGGGGCGCTGACTCAGATCAAATATTTAAGATATGTCACAATTTCTACGTTTGTCAAAATCACAAAAATGATTCTAATGATGTAATTTTGAAACTACCAACCGAAAAATTTGCCGATAATTTGTAGACAAACATGAAGTAAATCGCGAAAACCTAAATTGGATCATTCATAATAAGTAAAGGAACATCGCCAAATTTCGGCTATTTTAACCGTATGATTGGTTAGAGATAACAGCATCAGAATATGGCTCAATTCAAAATGTCTGTGTTATAATCAAAAATGAAGAAACCATTTTTATATGAATCAAACAGAATCACGATGATTTAATTTCCAACTAATCAAAAGTTCAATTAGCCATAATTCGGCGACAATCCCTAAAGGCTGTCATCTAACCATGCTAAGTTTGATTTTATTGGGTTGCTAACCATCGCCAGCTTAAGATAAGGTCCACTATGTCACCGACCACGGAAGTCCGTGCACCGACAGATTTCTAGAACATGGGGTTAGAGAAAAGACCTAATCTCGACACGTAATCTTTGATGGATCAGTAAACATTCGAGTTAATGAGAAAAAAAAAATCAAAAATTGTGGGAGAAAACGATACTTGAACATATATTTTTAGAAGCTTAAAACATTTTGGACAATTTTCACAGGATGTAAGGATGGTCATAAAATGTATCTTATTACAAAGTGGAAATTTCAACTCATATTTCTTAAAACTAAGGGTCTAAGGGACAGAGCAAAGATTTTACACAAGTATAATTTTACACTACATTTTTTTTTCAAATCAGTAATTAATGGCTACTCGAAATTAATACATCTATCAAAGTTACAATTAAAGTATCATTTAGGTATGAACGATGTAAAATGGCATAATTTTCAAGTAAAAAAGATGGTTTATAATGCTATTTTCGTCACGCGACACTGTCACACGACCTTTTGTACCAAACGACGTTTTACCACGAGACATTTTACCGCGCGACAAATTGTCACCACGAAAATTTGTTCCCTACGACAATTTGTCACCACGGCAATTTGTTCCCTACGACAATTTGTCATCACGACATTTTATCACGACTACATTTTATCTCGACGAGATTTAATCACAACGACAATTTGTCATTAGGACAATTTGTCACTCTTGAATCCCGACTTATTGCCAGGGCTAATTATAACGGTTGATCAATGAACGGAAAAAAATTGATAGCGATCGGACAAGATTTGTACAAGGAAGAAATATGTGCGGTTCATAAGAAAGGCTGTTTAAAAAAGGATAGGTGTATATAATTTCAATAGATACAATAATGAAATCTGACCATCTATACATCTACCATTAGTGTTCTTGTTCGAAAGATTTGTGTTGCCTTATCATTATTACGAAGGTTAGAGTTTGGGAGTCAAATGTACATAATTTTAAGAGATGGTTTAAAATCGAACTATGTAGATTAACTTGATTGAACTAAATCAATTAATTTCTACAACATTAGTCTTGAAAAATCAGATGAATTAGATAAAACCTGTTTAGCCTAGAAAAGTAGGGATAAATTTACAACGTACAAAACTAAATTCAAATTCATTATGTAAAGACTCAATTCTACTACGACTCGGCTTATCGAGTGTTTTTTGACGACAAGTCGCGTGTGTTGGAAGTAGTATATTAAAATACTTAGTGGTCATTCAAAAGTTTATCTAATTTGAGATGTCAATAAAAGACTTGCATAACTTGATAATTCGCACGAAACGGGAAGACTTTTCTATGTTATATAAATGTTACCTATATCTTACAAGCGTATTATCTGAACGTTCCAATATTGTCACAGGAAAACCCCTTCAATTAATTACGCTTAAACAGATAAATAAACAGACATGAGCTACTTGCTAAAGTCTGTTTACAAATAGTCAATGTTGAATATTCTGGCCGGAAGCTACCGGGGGGGGGGGGGGGTGGAATAAATAAGCTTTTTCCAAAAACCTGGAAAACCTTGAAGAAATAA
>JAUKPT010003539.1:0-11953 GCA_032273505.1 Nanomia bijuga | reverse complement strand
AAGCAAAGCAAAGCAAAGCAAAGCAAAGCAAAGCAAAGCAAAGCAAAGCAAAGCAAAGCAAAGCAAAGCAAAGCAAAAGTTTTGTAGCGTTACGTAGTTATTGCATTCCCTAAGTACTTTAAGTTTGGCAATTTGTATGTAAATTCTGTCAAAAAAAGTGATTTTTGAGAGAGATATTGTGAAAAACTTTCAAGAATGACTTCACATTACCAATCTTACCTTTACAATCATTAAAATTGACAATTGGCCACAAAAAACACTACAGAACACTGCAATAACAAGGCACAAATAATAATTTGGAATTTTGGTGGCCGGGGCATCAATAAGGAGTTTTAGCCAATATATTCACTGTTAAATAAAATGACGCTAGCACTATTTACCCCTCATACATTATTGGTGATGTCATGGTTGTCAAAATATTCACTGTTTCAGTGATTTTTGAAATAAATGGTCTCTATTTTGTCTCTATTTTAAGGCTGAGTCTCTATTTTTGAAAAGTTGTTGGTAAAAATATATTTTGTGTTATACTTTTCTTACTCATGGCATAAATTCATAATTCTTAAGAAAACGAAAGACAATTAACTTTCTTTACAGTACGTCAAAACACTATCAAAATACTAACAAAATAATCCATTTCTCTTCTTCAAGAGGTTGTGCCGCTAATTGTGATACCCCTGCGTCAGTAAACCGAAAAAATCGATCTGGACGCCAATCCGGAAGATTTTGCTAGCCATCACTATTTGGTCTCTATTTTCAGGAAATATGGTCTCTATTTGATCTCTATTTTCAGGAAACATGGTCTCTATTTTGTCTCTATTAGAGACTTTTTTTATAGAGACCTAAGTTCTCATCACTGAGGAAGGCAGATCTTGGAGTGTATTCATTGTATTCATACATCTTAAAGCAAACATTATTTTGTTTATTCTAATTAATTGGTCCCTAATAGGTACTTTGGGGTTGAGAATACTCTCAATTAACAAAATCCAAACTTATTGGAGCCAGCTATAAGGAAACCGTGAGACCTTTCATGGGGGCAATAGTTTTTGAAGATACCCAGAAAAAGTTCCAGATTAACCACTGACTACTACCTCCTGAAAGAAATGGACTGCGTTGTACTGGGATTTTGCAAAAGAAATAGGTGGCCACCCCCTGATGTTACAATATTATTCTGTTATATACAATTGACCAACAAGGTATGATTCATAAAGCAAATCTTGTTCGAGAGGTTTTGCTTAATTAAAGGGTTTGTAAAAATAGTAAAAAGTGGTGAAATTAATTTAAACACCACCTATTCCTAAAATCCCGAAATCCCTGTATATTTTTGAAAATTGAAACCCCTAAAAACCTTAAAAACAATTTTCAATATTGACCCCTGAAAATCCCTGGAAATTGTGACTGAGTGTTTTTGTACATTTTATCCCTTATGGACACGTTTTTTTAATGTTCCAAAATCTAACAAGCTCTTATCAAAAACAATAAATTTGAGTTTGTTTAACTTTTTTATACATTTGAAACCACACAGTTCTTTTTGTGACACTTTCATGAGCATATCCAAAATCTTACAAATATACCCCTCAAAATTATCATGGATGTCCCCGATAATCTTCGAAATTCTCTGTGGCTAACCTGATAACATGCTAATGTGTTCCGCTGTTCAGACTTATATTTTTTCAAAATGGCCCATGAAATTGTTTTTTTTCACCTTCGATATAACTTAAAAATTCACTCTCATGTCTGATTATAACTTGCTATTATAAAGTTGTAATAGATCCTGCACTGTCAAAAGTTTTAGGTGTCAAATGTTTGTTTTAGTATTTGTCTCTCAATAATTCCAAAAGTTTGAGATATCGAAGGGATCAACCAGATAGTCGCTTCATTGGCCAATTCAAGCTTTTGATTAGTTGGACATTACAACATCATCAAGATACTGATTGGTTCATGTAAAAGCATTTTTATCATTTTTGATTTTAACAAAACATCAAATTGTGACATTTTAAATTGAGCCAATCAACTTCCTGATGCTGTAATTTCTAACCAATCAAACAGCTAAAATATCAGGAAATTGGCAATAATTCCTAAAGGGGTAAGGGTAAAACCCCTTACTTCTTCTTTTTCTTCGAGCAACAGTGCATATTCTGGCCCAAATTGCTTAATTATGCCCCAGCCATCAAAATTCCAAACTCTTATTTTTGCCCTGTTTTTTGCAATGTTCCGCAGAGTTTTTTGTGACTAATAATTGTCAATATGCACAACTGTAAGGTAAATTTGGTACTAATGTGAAAAAGGACTTTTTTAGGTAAAATAAAAGCTTAAATCACACTAATTAATTGTTTACTCTGCTTAAAATGACCAAAAATGTTAGAAAAAAGGTAAAATTTGCTAAAAATTAAGCTTATTTTTGCCCTTTTTTTCTGCTTTTGGCCAAAAAGCCTTTATGTTTGGGGGGGGGGGAGGGCTTCCAGACAGAATATTTACCGTTGTCTTTGAGAAAAGAAAAAATGCCATCCTTTTTCCAATAGCTGGGGAATAGATAGATTGAAAAGTTCTCTTTTAATTTAATCATATTTTCTCTGTCTTCTGATGAAACAGGAAAGAGTCCAGAATGACTGCAGCAGGTTTGATCTGATAAAGCTACTCAGATTTTTGTTAAAATTTAACACAGACCTTATACACAAGATCATTAAAATAGAAGCCATATTTAAAAAAAATCAGCAAAATAAGAGAAAAATAGGACAACATAGACTTATTTTTTTACAATAAAAATTGTTTTATTTTACAGTTTTTTTTTCATTTATTATTAGTTTGTCTGAATATCTAGTTGTAAATTATTTTATTTTTCCTCAAGTCTCTGTAAGATATTTTTCAAAATGTTATTGTTATTTCGACCCCCTCCTCCCCTCCCCTCCTTTGCTGGGTTTGACATTTTCTCAGGCTAAAGGGGGACATTCCCTGTTTTTTAATTTAAGGGGGGGGGGGGTTAAATTGTCATTTCAAGTTTGGTAACCTTGCTTTTTATTATTTGAATGATATAAGTTGACATTTGTTTGTGTTTTTCATTCAATTTCTTTTTTTTTTTAACTTAGGGCATAAGAAAAATTAATAAATCAATACTAGAGTCGATTCTTCATCATGGCCTCGTTACAGAGAGGACTTCAATTGCTCCGACGATCTGCTCTTCGTCATCGCGTCCTCCCTGTCATTACCCAATCAAGAGCTGGATCAGGTGGTCCATCACCCCCAATCAAACCTCCTGGTCCTGAATGGGTCGATAAAGGCTGGAAAGACGATGGTACTGGTTTTGGTGATTACCCAAACTACCAAGAATTCTCTTACCAAGATCGTGATCCGCGCCCTGTTGAACCATATTTCGACGCTCAAGACAGGCGTTACTATGGTGAACCTATTCACGTCAATGACGACATGTTGAATATGTGGATGCCTGACAGTACGGATAACGGAAGGTTCACTCCTTTTGAAATGTTTCTACATCTCTCCACTGCAATGGGACTTCTCGGTTTGTTAGCATTATACTCTGAATTCGTGCACAAGGAACACGAAAAGGACCCCGCTGTGGCTAAAGTGTACCCATATAACAATTTATATCTCGAGATGGGCGGTGACCCGGAGAAAGAGCCAACAGAAGAAGATTTAAAACGACGTATTCCAACTCCTCATTATGGATTTTAAGAAAAAAAGTTTCTTTGATGTTTTTTGTTTTCAGCTTCTGTATATATAAATAATTTTTTTTTTGAGGAATTAATTAAAATATACTCAATTGTGATATTTGTGTTTATTCTAATTATGTTCTATTGTTTCTTGAACCAAATGTCTAAATGCCTGGTATCTTGTAGTGTTCATAGCAGTGCCGGCCTGGCAGTGTGGGGGGGGGGAGGGCCATGGTCCCCCAAAGGACATATATCAAGCGTGCCCAAACTGAAAGGGTGCCAAAACCCTCGAAGAGAAAGAAAAATATTTATAATTACTTTTATAGTCCTTCAATATAAATTATTTGAATCAGATTATTAAAGATAGCTATGTTGCCGCCCCAGAGCCTTTCAGTTAAATTGTTTAAGAAAAAAAAGAAAAATCGTTACAAAAGTTTATTTACCAAAATCAGTTTAATGTGAGAAGAAAAATAAGGCTCAAAACTGCTTAAATGGCTGTTTTACAAGGTCTAGAAACCAAAATCACCCCATCGTACCAGGCTCCTGTGTTCTGGCACCTGATGTATTGTAGGTATTCCTCTTTATGTTCATTTATATACCAATTTCTTGGTTGCTATTTCTGTGGCGAATGTTTGAAAGAATACATGATATACTCACACCTTGTTAAGGTCTTTCTAAATGTTGAATACCCCAAGTGACTAGCATTTGTCTACCCTTTGAATGTCACTAAACGATAAGCTGATTACAATTTGTAAAATGAAATAGTTGGCTTTTTACAATTGAGCTGCTTTTATAGTCTGGTAGATGAACACCAAAATTTAAACTATCTGATTAGGTTGGCACCTGAAAAAGGGAGTGAATTTGTACTACAAACAAGTATAGCATTTTATGGGAATCAAGGCTTGGTTATAACCAAGGCTTTTTTAATACAATTAAAACTACCTGTTTCCAGAGTAGAATTTTTCCAGGTTCAGGGTCTTTAACAAGGGATATATCAGTTGTAAACAGATTTTACATTTTTAGGGGTCTTAAGACTTAAATGCGATATTGTATCATAAGACTCGTAGACTCTTCATCTTTAAGAGTTATTATACGAGGGGTAGACATGCTCCTTTTCTGCGAAATTCTTATAAAAAATATTTTGCCTATTTGTTCCTTCGTACCTTCCGTTTGTTCAATTGTTCCTTTGTATCTATGGATTGTTCAGTTGTTCTTTCGTTCCTTTCGTTTGTACAGTTGTACCTATGTTCGCAATTTTTGCAAATTAAAATACACAGCACAGTAGCTGATGATGTCTTGAGTCTTTTGCAAGAAGCGATTGATTTTGATTCAACACTGGACGGTGACTAAAATCAATAGATTAACTAACAGATAGACTGATTTATATCTATTGGAGAGGAATGTAAAAAGGCTGTTTCATAGTAGGCAAACCATAAAGGGTTATAAAAGTCTGGAGATGACTTATCTACAACATGTAAAAAATTGAGAAAAATTCTGCGTTGATGGTGGATTGGGAATTCTCATGTCAGCTGTGACTACTCGCCAAGGGACGACCATCATTGAATGTAACAAGTGCATACTAGGAAAAATTACCATTTTTTGAAAAATAGAGTCAAAGATATGAGGTCTCTTTTTTTATCTTGATCTTACTTTGACCTACTTTTGCCTCTATATTCTGATTGCGGCCATCAATTTTGATAAAAATTAGCACAGACATGGTTCTTAATACTATCTTTGCACCGGCAAAAGCATTTTTGAGAACAAATATATCTTTGCACTGTTTTTCTCGATTAATTTATTATGATCTAGTATGTAATAACAATGTGTCTTGAAAATTTCAGAACCACTAAATACCTGGAAGGTACTTTTCATGAAAAGACATACACGATGTCTAGGCCTATTAGTAAAGAACGCCATGCTTGTAATATATACAATTCACTAGTCTTCTCAGTCAAAAGATATTTCAATACAAATTGCCTTAAGTACTTTATGCTTCAGCTCTTTTTCGTTAAGTATCAATTGTTTAATACATTATTGGCTCTTGATATTGTGGTCAGTTTGATGTTGACCATGTAGTTAATTATATATGAAAGCTGATTATTCCTCTCAGATTGGATGTGCCGTCAAGGTGAGTCACCTAATTATCTTTATGGTTATATATTGTGATATGGTATCATCTAGTTATGTTACTTTTAAATCTATTTTTATGGATACCGGTGCCTTCATTCTGAAGTAATTTTAGGGAAAAAGTAGAAAATTGACAAAATATGGGCAAAATTGTCTTTGTCATTTTAGCTGATTCAACGAGGTGAAAAAAAATACCAGGAAATGTGGATGAGGGAAAGAAAACCAAAAGGTTCTGGACAGAATATACACCATTGTTTGATTTTTCTCACTTTCTAAGGGATTGTCTGCAAATTATTGGTTAATTTGCCATTTGATTGGTTTGAAATTACATCATCAAGTATCTGATTGGTTGATTTTGAAATGTCATCATTTGATTATTTGTTCAAGTCAAAGTTGAGGAGAGAAATTTTTAGTGAACCAATCAGATTCTTGATGATGTAACTTTGAACCAATCAAACGGCAAATTTTACCATAATTTGTAGACAACCCCTTTAAGTGCTTGTACTTTTGTGGTATATCAGTTATACACCAATTCAACATGTGTTTGATGGGGTGACAAAAAAGATATTATACTGAACAAGATATTTCTAATAAAAGGAATAACAAAAAACCATGATTAGTTACAAAAGAATCTTATCAAATATTCATAGAGCAGACTAACATATTTTTATATTGATAAGATTGATTAATTATTCTTTTATAATAACTAGACAATATTTAAATTAATTTTTAAACTTTCAATTAAATTACACTAATAATTACTAAACTCCATATAAATTTACTGGACTATCATTTTTTTACCCCATCAGTTAGTTCCAACCCCTACGCGGTTTACATGTTGAATTGGTGTATTTTCTTCAGCATTGTCCAAACTAAATGCTGAACTTTCTTGTAATGATATCCTGTCGATAGAATATAATCTTGAGCATTTATTTACTATTTACTTGCATCACTGAAATTAGAAATTTTTCTATATTAGGGATTTTTGGGATTGCCTACAATTTATATATGTAAATTTGACATTTTATTGGTTGAAAATTACATCAAGAATTTTATTGGTTGATTGGTCATCATTTGAAATTCTCAAGTGATGCAACCAAAATCTTCAAGATGTGATTGACCAATGAAACAGCAAATTTACCAATATAATTTACAGGCAAACCCTTATGGAAAGTAACACATTTCCATTGCATAACTTTAGCTTGTTATATAACTTTAGCTTGTTATATAACATCTTACTGTTTTTTTGAAACTCAACAACACAAAGCCATTACATTCACTTTTATTACATATACACAAAACTTTCATTGTTTTTTTTGTGGTTACTAAGCGTCGAAGATGTTAAAATGTTCATTGTACAAATGACAAAAGTAGTGTGAGAGACGTTTATGTTTTCACCTTATATATTGTACTTGTGTGTCAGTGTGACAGTGTGCATTAACAGTGGACTTTTATATATTTTATTGGGTATAGTTATAGTTATCAGGGTTTTTACGGGAAAACTTTAGTTTTGACAATTCTTTATTATAATAAAGAATTGTCGAAACTTCAGTTTTCCCGTAAAAATAAATGTTCTTGTTTGTGTCACTAGGATAGAGTATTGTTTTAGTCTTCAATGCTATTTTTAGCTTTAGCTTAATGCTTTGTCAGCTCTTTTCTTCAATTTCTTTGCTAGCTTGAATTAAAAAAATTGATTCTGCCACTATAAAAACAATTCAATTTGAAATTTTAAAATCATTTTCACATGTAATTAAGCATAATTATTTTCTATCGTTTTGTTCAGAAGAAATTCTTTTTTAATTTTTCTCAATCTGCAACAGTGGTGAATAAATTTTGGAAAAGTGGATGTGTTGACTTTCCCTTGACTAGGATAAAATTAAATTTGTTTTATTTCAGTTTTCGTTTTATTTAAATGCTTTAAGAGTTGTCTACACATGGCTAGTTAAACCATTGATTAAAAATTAGATTTTTTGTCAAAACTAAAAAGTGTGAAAGTATTTAAAAATCAGCCAATAAGATTCTTGATGATGTAATTTTCAACCAAACAAATGAAAATCGATTTATAATTTTGTAGACAATTCCTTACATAAAAGGGGAGAGTCATTTATGCCATCTGTGTAGAATCATGTCTGATCATTTGCCCCTTATGAATGGAAGAATTTTTGGTAGGAATTAAATTTTGGTGTTATTTTCACTGCTGCTTAAGAAATGTCTTGATACAAATAAAAAAATACTAGTGTATATTTGCATAGTCGAATTAAGAAAAAATATTATCTACCAAATTGAATACCAGCAAACATTTTCTTCCATTTTAAGGATCTTATGAAATGATGTAAAACTAAAAATAAATATGAAAGATCTACTGTATTTCTTTTGCACTCTCATTGTCAGTTTTCTGACTGAGAAAAGTCATGGCTCAGCTGTACCATCTGCGTCTTCGATTTACGACTTCACTGTCAAAGACATCAACGGAGACAGCGTGAAGTTGAGCAAATACCAGGGTAGTGTGACCTTCATTGTGAATGTTGCCCGAAAATGAGGTTTAACTGGGCCAAACTATAAAGAACTGGGAATTCTTTATGACCGCTACTCAAAAGATGGACTTAAAATCCTTGCTTTTCCATCAAACCAATTTAATCAAGAGCCTGGTACTAATGAAGATACCAAGAAATTCAATGAGATGAAAAAGATTAAATTCGATCTCTTCAGTCGGGTTAAGTTGAACGGAGCAGATACTCACCCATTGTACAAGTACCTTAAAAGCCGTCATCTCAACAGGTACAACAAATCCAGTGATCGTATTCGATGGAACTATACAAAATTTCTTGTTAATCGTAATGGCATACCAGTAAAACGTTACGAACCTAGTGTCAATCCGTTGAAAGCGGAGAAAGATATTGTGGCTTTATTGGAAGAGAAAAGCTACTAGACATTATTTTACAGTCAGTTCTCTTGTTTTGTTTTTATACTTTTATATTTTTTTGCCTTTATGATTATGTACCCAAATTAAATTAATTATTTGTTTTCTTCGAAATACTTAAATAAAAAGTTTTTGGAAATCCTACAGATTCTTCTTCTTTTTTCTTTGAGTTTTTGTTATAAATGGGTTGTCAAAAATCTACATGCCATAGTCGAGTAATATTTAACATTTCATTTCAATGAAGGTTTACTTTCATAGATATCTTATCCTTTATTACTTTACTGTTTTCTTCAATGTTCAAGAGATTTTATATTTTATAGAACGATAAATATTGAATTTTTTTTAGGAGATTATGATGACAAACAAAAAAGATATTCAACATGTCCCAGTTATATTGAAATATATTGAAGTTTGTTTGATGAGTTTAAATTATGATTGTTGGAAGAGTAATTATGGTCATCCCTTAAGGCTCACCTCACATTCTGCTCATTTTCCTCATTTTACCTCATCTCTAGATGTCTCACAACATTTTCTTGGTTCTACTTATTTTACTTCCTGAACCAAGAATTTGATTGGTTCATTTTAAAATGTCATCATTTGATATTTTGTTGAAGCTAAAGATAATGAAAATATTTTTTGATAAAACAATCAGATTTATACTGGATGTAATTTCCATCCTTTAAAACATTCAAATTTGCCATAATTTGTAGGCAACAGTCTACTCAGATTTTTTTTTCAGGAACTGTATTACGCTATTTTACTTTCCAGCAATGAAGACATTCCACTGTGAGCAGATGAAGGGGTGAGTCTTAGGCCATGATGATGTTGATGATGACAACATGCGAATGGCGCACTGTGTGCCTGTGTGTTTGTTTGATGTGATGTAAGTTACCTGACGACGAGTTGTTTTAAGAAGCTCACGTAGAGTGACACTTTTTAATATTACGACGAAAGATTAACTTTCTTCTATTATTGGTTTAAAATTTCGTCATGATAAATCTGACCACAGGAAAAAATTTCATATTTCAATGAAAAGTTTATATTTGAGTGCCATTGATTTAGGATATAATGCCAAATTGTGAACTTCTTCGGGTTTTTTGAAATTTTTTTTTCATTTAATTTCATTCAATCTTTTTCGATTTTACAAAATGTACAAAAGATAAATGATGATAAAAGAAAATCATACATCAAACTAAAGTTAAAATAAAATTTTGTAAAAGTGTGTGAGAACACTAATGAAATGTGATCCTTTGGAATGTTAGTTATTGTGGAAGAAAAAAATTGAGAGTGCTTGCAAATGCAAAGAGTAAATTCATCTTCTTTCAGAAAAAGGAAACAAATATTTCGGCTCATTAAAAAGTTTTCAAAGGTTCATTCAGATATTATTGATGACATATTATTGATCAAATTATGTTAAATGTTAATTTTAACTTTTAATGTTTAATATTGTCATTCTACTGCTCCGATAAGAAATTCATTATTATCATTTAGTTGCTTTTTCTTCACATCATCCTTAACCCACCATACGAAAAAAGGTTTGAGCTCTCATTACTATAGAAGAGGATTGTCTTCTGCAACCATTTCCAATAATTCTATATTTCATGTGTGAATCTTTGGAATTTTCTCTTTCTTAGATTTAAAAAGAGGAAGGCAAGTATCTCTAGATTCATGTTGATGCTAAATGCATGCTCGGGAAACTATTAGATAAGAAGAGACCTACCCACTGGAAAAGTGGACCTTCACCATATTTCTTAGTGTAATGTTTGATCAAAAATAAATCATTAGCTGGTTGCCAGTGGTTATGATTTTCCTACATTTCCTAATTTTCTGAAAAAAGTAATGATTTTGGATTTTAGATTTTCCTGATTTTTTGCAATTTTTGGCCAAAAAAATGTTTTTATGATAGTTGAAACACATGCTACTTAAAAGAAGAAAAAAAATTCTACTTTTTGGTAAAATTTTAGAAAAAAGTTAGACCCCACAATAATATTTCATAAATACTCTTTGGCGCGAAAAAATTGAATGTAATATTTAACATGATTTTCCTATTTTTTAAGAAAAGATGGTAACGATTTTTCTGCTTTTTAAGGAAAATAGGTAATTATTTCCTGACAGGATGGGAATATTTTGAGTTGGCAATCCTGCACTAACTTCGAAAATTGGGACCTTAAACATGTTGGGTGTGATATTGACTTTCAAAATCCTGCCCTTGTATAAAATACTATTAGGAACGATGTTCAAGTCTGATTAAAACACAAAACAGGTGGTCATACTCAGGGCATGCCACTGCTACCTTTCCCATCAGACATACACACTAACCTTGATTAATCAACAGCTAGTTCTGCTTACTGATCAATTACAATCTCAAAGTATAGGAAGGTTGATAGACCAATTTTGGAATTTTGTTTTATATGTTCAAAGTTTTTACTCGTCAGTCATGACCAGTGACCGAATTACCATTGTTTAAAGTTTCACCTACAAAATTTGGAGTGTCTTCAGTGTCTTCTTGAAGACACTCATTTTTGCTATGTTTTTATTATTTAAGACCAAGTTGGTCCTAAAAAATGTTACATTGGGTTCAAGATGAGCACAAACTTGATTTGACTTACTTCACTTAGTTGCACATTGTTCCTTAAAAACAGAGACCAAAGTCTGGTCTGACCATTTCCAATTTTTCTTCTTCCTGGAAATTCTTCTCTTGTTCACATAGCTGTCATCTTTAATTTGTGTCCAAACCACTTCATAAACACAAATACAAGCACTCTTGAAAATAGGTCCTGGAGCATGTGTTCCCATGCGTTTCCTGTGCTTTTTTTAATATTTCCCATAATAGAGATTTTGTTGCATTATGACCCAAGTATTATATTTCTGTGGAAACTAGGAACTAACATTGAAAACGTAATCTCATTGGCAACAAACCCTGAAAAATGTTTTTGAAAAAAATATGTTTTGGAAAAATATTTTGAAATGTACCAAAATGTAACTGGGAAAATTTAATCATATATATTATCCCCCGTTCAAGCACTTTTTTCCATGCCATAATACCCGTTTCATAATACTATTATGTCACGATTATCATGCCATAATAGGTTCAAAAGTCTAACCACATGTAACAATTTAACTTTATGAGAGAGAATTTATTTTGATCAGATTGCACACTTTATTTTAACATTACCCAAGGGATTAATTTGGGCGCATTAATGTATAATAGAAACGATGCATTATGATTATTTCTTGATAC
>JAUKPT010003537.1:0-11956 GCA_032273505.1 Nanomia bijuga | reverse complement strand
ATACGACTATTGTCGTTATGTAAGCAATATATAAACGTCTAATATCCGGTTGTCAGGCTTCGCCCTCGAACCTTGATATTAGACGTTTATATATATTACTTAATTACGTGCATGTATTGATTTCATTTTAAGAAAGGGATTTTGTTTAAAACTTTGAATGCGCATTCCATTTTACAGGGATCGAGAGACTCGGAGGATTGTTGCACAAATTTTTTCGTTTCACTTGTTTTGTTCCTTTTAAGTGTTAGAGGGAGGAACACCCTTTTAAATATCACGTTCGTTGTATGGAAAAATGATTTCAGAGTTCTTCTATTTCCATTTAAAAGGTATTTCTAATTTTAATGACCTTTTTTTACTGCATAGAAATTCTCACAACTGATGAATGAACGACTGAGTGAGAACTGATCAACCGCAAAGGATTATGGGATTAGGACAAGTCGTAAACCATCTTTAGTTGTTATATAAAAGTAAGGGAAAGTCTAATGTTGTCTAAAGTCTAGTGTTGTGACTGTAAAGTCATTAACAGTGACTCCAGGGTGCCATTTCCGAGAGAATGCACAATGTTCGTTGTTGTGTGTCTCTACTAATAAAAACTTTCAGAGTTGAAGATTTACGCGTTTTTTCTAAACGCCAGCGATACAAAAAAAGTGTAATTTTGTAAAATTATCCTGAAATAAGGGTCTCATTTCGGTAAATATGCCCCGTAAAAAATGATGCTTTGTTTAACAGTGACTCCAAGGCTCTATTTTCGAGAGCACTCTATTCGTTTAGTTGTGTGTCTATCAGAACGTCAAGAGACAAAAAATAAACTTTCAGAACAAATAAAGATTTAACTGAAGCTTAAGAGAAATGAGACAATAAGTTGAAATATTACAAACAGACAAGCCAGAACTGAGAACTATTGAGATGCAGAGACCGCTATCTATTGAAGACCTGCATCTTGTAGAATAATGATAATGAAAACAAATCGTAACAATGATAATAATAAAGATCGACCAAAATAATAACAATCATCAAATAATAATATTCATAATGAAATTTAAAATCAGGTCGGGGAAAATTGTTGTGAATCTTTAACAAACTTAATAGTTGAATCTAGAATTTCTTTGTTTTCGATTGGGCTGAGTGACTGGTGACCATAGAGAAAAAGATCAACATCAGTGATCAGATGATTGCTCCGAGCGCTCCACAACAACACGCTCCACTTTACTCGCAATAAAACAGCTGTCTTGATTTAAAATCCATATTTTGACCCCTGAGCTCAACCAACAAACAGCAGCAATAGCACGATTCTTACACAACTTCCCTTTTGTGAAAACAAAAACCTTTGGCAAACAAGAGTACTGAAAAAGTATGGGAGAAAAAAGCTTAATATGTCAGCATAATAGAAAATTTGATCCAACCGTACGTAAAAACAAACAAATTTAAAGGCATCAACTGTTGTGTAAGTCAACACACATTACAAGTTATCAACGTTTGTGTATCATAAATACCCCGTCGTAAGAAAAGGTAAATAGCTATATACGTCATTATCCAAGCCTTACCAAAACGACCCCGCTTCATGATAAGGGTCTGTTCACATTTGATCGTAATACATTTAGAAGGATCGGGGACGATCATATCGGCAATCGTATGAACGACTTGAGAATAGGATGACATTTTTGTTGATTGTGTCGATTTTTTATGGAACTTGCTCTTAAAATTTCTCTTTTTCACTTGCATTGGTGGTTTTTCTTTTGTGGTTGGTATCAAAATGTTTTGAAGGGTATGAACCCTCTCATAATAAATGGAAGCGACCTTCGCAAATTCTTCGTATGCTACAAACATCATCGACATAACAATCAACTACTTTTACTTCTACAAGTTGTTCACATATATGCCTTAGGGGATATCTCTCCATGTAAGAACATGATTTTGCATGACAAGCCACTTGAAAGTTGAAGGTGATAAATTGTATGAGGAAGTAAACCAGTTGGCACGATTCCAAGAAAACAAACTGATAACTGAAAAAAATACTTGACCTGAAGTAAACAAATCACGAAACTAATAAGTGGATACTGATAGAAAGGTTTCGACCTAGTCTAACTAGGTCGGTAGGCTGACAAGGATGTGCCGCGGAGGTATTTTTCTGAGCCCCCTATTTTACGAGGCGTTTTTTACCTACAGAAAACCGTTTATCGAACAATTTTTACGTAAATTTAAAATTCTACGGAAATTAAGGGTCATAACCGACCTTTTTCCGCGGCACATCCTGTCAGCGCTCATATGGCAGTTACATAACTGAACAAAAATATCATTGAAAATCTGTCCCGGACAAGATTGTAAATATAATCAGGCGAAGAAATAAGTATTCTGGTTACTGTTTATCCTGTGTCTTTTACAACATGGTTATCAAACACTGCTGTATGGGCGTCGCCATGGCCTCCCTTTTGGCCCGGCGAACGGCGAATTTCGCCGGGTGACACGCTGCCAAGACCATTAGATTCACCGGCCCTCATTTACCATCTTACTTTCATATTTTGCCATATTAAAAATATAGGATGAAAAATGGCACTCAAATCGCATCTGATGGCGTCCTTACATGTAGAAAATCTCAAAATGTCCCAGGACCCCGTTGGAGGGGTTAACAACCCCTCCCCCCCCAATCCAGCTGCTGTAACAATCGCTTCGCTCGTTTTGCTAGCTACTGTACGCTCGCATTTCAAATTCGCCGGGTGTCAATAAACAATCTTCACACCTCATTTTTCAAAAGAGAACCCTTGCGTTGCGTTGCAAAAGGTGATTCCAGGTGTCCTGATAAAGAAGAGATGATAGTTGCCTACTTCATTGCTTTCCACAAACCAAAAACTTTGCGGGGAGTAACTTATCAGCACTTAAATAGTAGTTCGAGGAAACGTGTACTCGATTTATGATGAGTAGTACACCACTCGTCTTCACCAGCCCTTTAACGACAGCCAAAAATTACCCACTGATTTCAGAAATTGAACAATAAGAAAAAGCTATCTGCGTGTGCAATATTTTTATATTCAATTTTATAGTTCACACAAACGCGTGTCTTTATGGTCAAACTTGCGCAGACGCATACACACAACACATTTCACATCAGGTTTGTGTGACCACATTAATCAACCAACCGAGCTTGATTTCCCGTCTCCTACTAATGAACTGTTTGTTGTTCCAATGTAATGCGATCTTTAGCTAAACTTTCACATCTCCCATTCCTTCCTCTCTTTAGAGCTTTGTGCACACAATAACGTGTAACTAAGGGATTGTCTACAAATAATCGGTAATATTTATCGATTTATTGGTTTAGAATTACATCATCAAAAATCTGATTGGTTATCTAAGAAATGTCACGACTTGTAATTTTGTCACAACTCAAAATCGCAAAAATTATTCTAAAGTGGTTTTGACTTCACAAGAACCTGGCACTAAAGGCTTTATTTAATCATTTCCCAAAAATATTGTCATATAGTCCTTTTTAATCGCATTGGTGGCGATCCACCTTTTAGAACTGACAAATTTATTAACCCAATAAAAATAAAAATATTTGGCTTGACCCGGTAAAAATGTATAAGAAAAAAATTGCTCGGGAGACTTTTGAAAAGAAATTTTGGGTGCCTTGGTCAACTGTAAAAGTTGAATTGTTAACATGAGCAATTGAGATTATAATGTGACCCGGTATGATTTTTCTTTAAAATTCTCGACCCGGCGATAATTGCTAAAGACTTGTTGGGGAAATATTGAATTTGCCACTGACTCAGGGTGTCCGAATGGTAAATCACCTAGCGTAGACATTAAAACTTTCTCGCATTTCCTGTGACCTTTCATCTGCAGATTGATATATGATGATCACATCTCGACTTAATAATACTAATTAAAGTGATAGCTGCAATCATGATCAAGCCCAAAATTAAATTATAAAATCTTAGTTAAGCAACTATAAGGATTACCATGGTAACTATAAGGATTACGTCACGTGGACTTGATATCAGCAGAAGAACATGCTAGATTGGGAGATAGTGGATGTAGAATCGTTTCCTTGTAAAACCAGTGTACACTGAACGTTTCATGTTGGCTTTTAAATTATGCCACGACATGTGGAAATCGTTTTCGACGTAACGACTCCCAGCATATGAATGACATAAACTTGGTGATGGTTTTAGAATGAAAACGTTTTCACCAGTTTATGATACGGCGACGTCTCTTGCGGGGGGAGATGGAGGGGGGCCGGTTACCCCCTACCTTCACAAACGTCTTTTTTAAGCTAACCGATTTCTGGCTAATGTTGCCAGATTTGTGGCTAAAGTTGTCGTATTTCTAGCTAATGTTGTCGGATATATTTCTAATGAACCGACAGGAAAATTGTCTGTCAGATTTTCATTCATTTGTACATTCCCTTCCCTGATGACATAACGCTATGTCGAGACATGAGTTATGTCGATAAATATGATTTTAGTGAACACCAAGCTTAAGATAGGAGCAAAAATGAGTGTAAGATAGTGCGCAGGTTTGCTTCCTTTTAAGACCTTTATCTTAACGTCTCGATTAGCGTAATGATTATTCTCATGAAGATAAGAGATATCATGTTGACTGATCGAGGCTTTCTTAATAGACGTGGCGACACATATATCAAGAATGCCCTTGATATTGCTCATGGAGGGTACCGTCTAACACGTGCGCCCCACGTACGTCACACATTGTTGGAATATCTTTGAGATGCGTAGATAGATGCAAGTCAGCAGGTCAGACTTCATGCCACCCTATTCTTAGAACTAAGACGTCATACCCAATACCCAATACCCATACTAAGATAAGAAGCTTGGATTTAGTACCCCTCCCCTCTTAAGTCTCGGTACAAAGGTGGGCGATCAGAATCTTGATTATGTAACTTCAAACCAATCAAAAGATTGAATTAGCCATAACTTGGCGACAATCTATTTTCCTTAGGACAAGGATTTTAAATGGGGTAGATGGGAGTTTGACAAGGAACGAGTCTTTCCATGGCCAGCTTAAGATAATGCCCAATATGTCACCGACACCTTTCTAGAATATGGGGTTGGAGAGAAGCCCTAATCTCGACACTCTTTGATCAATTAGTAAACATTTGAATTAATAGAAAATTTATCAAAAATTGGGGGAGAAAACGATATTTAATTTATTTTTTTAAAAGGTTAAAACATGCAGAAAAATTATATTTTTTGTACAATTTTCTCAGAATGTCCATGGTCTTTGATAAAGTTGATAAAAAGTCAAGTATAATATGACCTGTAGTACAGAACGCCGTGATCTCAAGCTCATGTTTCCAAATAGCTGCAAACTTTTTGTTTGATTGTAGTTATGATTTTTGTGATATGTTTAATAATACGTCCTTTAGAATTCCAAGAAATTTGTTGTATAAACACATGAGTAACCATAGAGACTTGGAAGAAAGCGATTACAGAACTGACGCTTGATTGCTAATACTTTGTTGATATTTGTAAGTACTTTATGATGAAAGAGTCTTGCACTTAAGCTCTATATGTGTGCTTTTTGAGTGCATGCAGTAAGTACCATATAGTGCTTTGTCAGACACCAACTGATAGAGCTTCAGTGTTATGATTCTCATGAGAAACATCTTAAAACAGGCGTGCCAGAGTTGGTTCTTTAAAACTTGAGATGGCTTATACCACATGATCTTATGAGCTTCCATCCGTTTCTAGTGTCCAGCTGTTCATCACTTTTGAAAGCAATTAGGAAATTGGTCCAGATCCGCCAATGCTTAGTAAAATATACTCTCATAAAAAAGCGTGTAAGACATGTTAGAGACCATAAACATATGACGTTCATTTTTTGGGGCGGTACATTCAACTCCACCGTTTAGTGGATTAAGGGGGGGGGGGTCAAAAGATTGTCCTAAATTGAAAAAATCACTGGACGTCATACGTTTATGGTCCCTTACTACAAACGTCATGTTGAAAGATAGACCACTGGAATACGTGCACCAACATAAAAGCCATACTGTCGCCTCTGTAGACAATGGACCGTTAGATAACTTCCTGTGTGGCAGTGAACAACATAAAGCATGATCTACTCTAATAAACAAATCAGGCAGTGTTTATTTGAGTAGGCCATGCATGAAGTCATGAAAGCATTTGAACAACATGCAATTCGCTTTTATTGTTTCTACAACCTCCTTCAATAAACGCGCGACAACTTTCCCACCGTTTTATGCTAACAGAAATAGAAACTTTAAAAGAGATGCGACGCCATCATTGTTTGGTGCATCGGTTTCCGTTAATTTTGGCACCTCATCATTTGAACAATGCAAAAGCAATCGGTTTTTATACATGGCACGAGTATCAGTTGATATGTCAAAGTTCTACCACGTGTCAACATACGCCTCACTTGATTGGTTAAAACTCTTTTCCGTACACGAGACAGATATGAATATTTTTCACCGCAACCTTGTTCTTTTTTTACCAAAAGCAAATATTTGAGAACGAACGTGTATTTCCTAAGGGAACATCTCAAAAAGTTTTCATATTCTTTAACAGAAAATGTCTGTTAAGAATTTATCCCCTCCACCCCCTCGTCTTAACAGACAACCATAATTATGATTGCAACAACATCATTCTACCTTTTATTTTGTTCTTAATGGAAAATCGCAAAATAAAGGGGGCGACTCATAAAATAACAATTTATATTAAAGGTTTTCATTTTTTTAACAGATTGTGCTCGACCCCCACCCTCTTAACAGACATTTTCTGTTAAAAAATATGAAAACCTTTTTGAGATTTACCCTAAGATTAATTATCCCCAAAGGTCAAAATAATCCAAAATAAGGCCTAAATGCTTGTGATTATCGACGCGTTTTACCATTGGATGATTAAAATCAAAATAACGGTCTACTGAATTTTTGTTCTTGACAGAAAAAAGTACCTCTTCTGCCAGAGGGATTATACTCATTCTCCACTGATGTGCCAATTGTAGTTTAGTGCCAGTTTAGGTCATGATTCAGCTTATTAGCTATTTAACAAAAATATTTATCAACGGCAAATATTACACAACTAACGCATATTTCCCATGATGAATTATCCCCCTAAAGGTCAAAACAATCCAAGTAATAGCAATTAACAGCAGTTCTTATGACAATAAAGCCACCACGATTCTACCATCCGGTTTACCCATCTTTCCATTTAAGATTGCTTCAGACCTTTTCATGGAATTTATTTATTTCTTTTAAAACTCCCGCTATTTTATTTCTCCTCTTTTAACAGCGAGCTGTCGAAAACAACTCCCTAGCATGTTTGAAATAAGCTTACTTATGTTTTGGAATTTAAAATAATCGAACATTTTACGCATATATGCAAGATTAAAAAATCGACTTCAGGAATTGACATCAAATTTCGATTGTTTTTAGACATTTGACTGATAAGAAATATTGGCTTGGATTAGGCATAAGGCACTATTTCTTTTCGGATGGATAAAACTCTCTTCATTGCGAATCATTGTCAGGGAACGTCCAAAAACAGAATGTGTGTTTCTTAGCGGTAATTTTGCCGCCAAGGGGGTTTGGGGGAGGTGGTGTCGGAGAGTTTTTTCGTGAGCTTTGTTAAGTCTGCTAAGGAAACACAAAAAGGGTAATCATGAAAATAAAATTTTAGGACTTTATTAATTTATTACTATTACCGATGAAAATATAAATTATAATAAAAATACATATTATAATGTTAGAATGATGTCAAAAGAAACTTTCATGGAACCAATTGTTGCACATCGAAAATAGGTTTTGAAGCAAAAAAAATGATATGTCCGCTAAGCGGTAGGGGGGAGGGGGTAAAAGATAAAATAATTGACCTTCCCGGTGATAATTGTAGATAAATAGGCCGTTCCCGGTAAATTTTCGTCCCCCAAGGCGGTACCCGTTTTTACCCTCCAAATATTTCATCTTTCACATTTTTTCCTCCTCTGGGGGACTTGGCCAGGGTTTGACATTATCAATGGTGAATCAATAATGCGATTGGTCTCATTCATTTTATTGATTTCATTAACTTCATTTTTTCTACTTCAACTGTCTTCTCATTCTAGCAGTAATATGTTGACCTGTAGCCTGACAATAGATCAATGGACATCTTCACGAGAAATGTCGAAATAATCAAAATAATTATTAGAAATAACACCAACGTCGTTTTTTCTTTATTCAACTGTTACATTCTAACGGCAAGGTGTCGAAAAATAAAACTGACAATGGATGAACTAGCCCCGCTCATGCTCCCGTGCACACAAAATCAAAATGTCAAAAATATCAATCATCAACGGCCAAGAAAATAGTACCAAAATACTGCCGTGGTCTGGAAAAAGACAGTACTTACAAAAACAACGTTTTGACAGGGCCGGCGAAGCGATTTTGAGAGTGGTGCGGACACACGCGTGCGAGCAGCCGTTTTAGCTAGGGGGTTTGAATTTTGAATTTTTGAATTTTGCATATATTTTTGATCAATTTCAGTGAATCTGAGGGACTTTTCTTTCCACACACATAGTTTTCATGAGTTTTCTAGGAAATTTATTAGGTGCAAACGAAATTTAATATTTAATATACTGTGGAAAATCACATCTATACGCGAAAAAAGTGGTACGGAGAGATCCCACCCGCTCCGCCGGCCCTGTTTGACGTTTCACGTTTAAAGTTAATCACATGAAGACACTTGAAAATGCTGATTGTTGAGAATATAGGGGATCGAAAAAATACAACTGGATGAAATATTTTAAAATGTTGTGGTAGTAGGTTGGTAGAATAGGTAGTATATTGTTAGAGTAGAATACTAATAAGTGCCTATCTTCAAATTATGAACCCATTTGGGACTTTTCTCATTTATTAATTCGAATGAAGTGTAACGCTGTCTAAATTATTTTTTTTTTCTAAATTTTTTTTTTGTCTAAAATCAATCTTTTGTTTATTTTTTCTATGTCTCCTTGCTGGGTGTGACTTAAAATTAGTGTCACCCCAGTGTAGGTTGTCCTGTTTTTATAGTTTGTATGGTTGGAAATGAAATTATTAAAAAAAAAATGAAATTTACTTTAAATCATCCTAATCCCTCAATCTAAACATTTCTTATATCGCGAAGCCATAAGAAATCGTCCTCATTCATTTGGCTGAATCTATCAATTTTCCTTTTTGATTATTCTACTTATGTAACGGTAAGATGTGGACAAACATTCCAATACTAACGAGATGATCCCGCTCACTTGCCAACCTGGTGCAACATTTGTTCTAAGTCAACCTTTTTTTTTATATACCAAGCGCACATCCCAAGTAGAGGCAATTTACTAAGCACTACAACTTGGACTGGGATCACAGGACAACACACAACATTTAACACTGAACAGAACCCTACAGTACGTGGGACTTTCAAGCTAACGAAGCCGGGACAAGCTCCAGCCACATAGTCTAGTTGATAATCCTACTTGATTTTAATCATATATAAATCATATGCCTCGACGAGGACTCGAACCGCGCTCATAGCGGTGATAACGTAACGTATCAACCACTAGATTATGCGCACACGAAGTCTACATTTAGTATGGTACTCCAATCAATCAACGAGATAATAAGTCAATCAATCAGTCAACCATAATCAAGAAGTACTCAATACAGTGTAAGGACAGTCTAAGGTACAGCCGCTTCGCTTAAGGAGAAATGGGGGTGTGTAAGGGTCCCCCCCGCTTTTTATCAAGTTGTCGAAGTTTTATCAAGCTGTCGGTTTTTTGGCGAGTGTTGTCGGATATTTGGCTAATGTTTTAGGTTTTTTTGCTAATTTTGTCGTAATTTTGACTAATTTTATCGGATTTTTAGCTTAAGTTGTTGGATTTTAGGCAACCTTTGTCGGATATTTTTCAAAAGGTGAGAGGTCTCTTGAGTCTGTTCACACATAAATATCTATTTTATCGATGAAAAGAAATGGTCTGTCGCATTTCGGTTCATTTGTACACCCCCCACTTGTCATTCTTTCGCGATGCCACTGCTAAGGTAGACAAAGAACGAAAGAACTACTAAGAAAAATTTATTAATTTTTTTATTCGGTGAAATGGTCCTTTATTGTGGCGGATCTGGAGTGTCTTCAGTGTCTTCATGAAGACACTCATTTTTGATAAGAGCAATTCTTTTTGGCAGGATTTTTATTATTTAAGACTAAGTTGGCACTGTAAATTGTCAAAATAGGTTCAAGACGAGGGAAAATACTCTAAAAATAGATCCTGAAGAATGAGATTCAAGTGTTTCAATTTTAATTTTCACCCCGTTTAGGTTTAGTATCATTTCTGAAGACACTCAAAAAATGAATACTGGCAACACCTTGTCCGATTTTATTCCGTAATTCGAAAGATAAAAATTCCGTTTTATTCCGTGCCGGTATAGTAATTTTGAGCTATAGCTTTTTGATACCCGTTTCCAGTAGTTGATTATCAATTTGATACTGAGATTGAAAGAGCAAACTTTTGCAATATAGCAAAAAGAAATGGAATTTCAGTTGCTCAGGCAAAAATGAAAATGTGTGTATGTGTTTAGGAGGGTCAGATTAACCCTCTTTCCAAACCGAGTTAGGGATAAACACTCATGTCTATATACTTGTTTAGACTGAACAACAAAAATACATTTCCCTTTTATATACAATTATTTTAGATTCGGGAGTGTTAGAGGCTCCCGTTATAAGCGATAATATCAGTTTTATTTGTGATGTAAGTGGATTAACACTTGGACGTCATGTTTGCGGTCGATTGAAATCATTATATTTTTGGCGAAAAAACAAACGATGTAATGCTCTGTTTGATTTCTCGATATACGTAGAGCAAATAAGAACACACATAAGAACACACATAAGGTTTTTAAACTTCCGTATATTTGTATTTCTTAGGGTAAAAGTTTAGGGAGCGTGCCTGGTTTGTTCAAATAATCTCCTAAAATACACTACATTATGGTATTTTGGCAACTTTGATTAACAATGCCTTCGCTGTCAAGAAGAGCGGGACCTTAATGTTGCATTTTATATACTCCTTTCCGTAAATAAATCAACAAATAATATTTTGCATAGAAACGAGGAATTTTTTCGGTAGATGAGCAGCTTTTGCCTCGTTTCCATGCGAAAGTCGCGAGACATTTCGTGCTCGCGACTTATTATACTCGATAGAAAATACCAGAATACCAGCATAATCGAGCATAATCTGTGAAAAAATATGAAAACCTTTGATAAAAAATGTAGCGCTATATCCCTTATACTCGGAAATAACGTTTTAAGAGTCATCTCCCCTTTTATTTTCGCTTTTTTCTTAGAAAAAAATAAAAAGTGGAATAATGTATTTGCAATCATAATTATGGTTTTCTGTGTTATGACGAGGGGTGTGTAAATGCTTAGCAGACATTTTCTGTTAAAAAATATGAAAACTTTTATGAGATGTCCCCTTATTCCACTCGCAACTTTTACTCATTAAAACACAGAATGTATTTCCCCTTCATTTCGACGTGCAACTTGCTTAGACACATTCAACTGAAGCAATCGTCAATTAGTGAGCCCGTATTTGGAATAGATAATTATAAAAAAATGTCGTCCATGTTCCGACTACAATTTCCGCTCAGACCGGTATGCACGCTCGCTGAAGAGGACACAGATACCACACACAGCAAGAAAGTGACTGAAAATATGATTACGATTTAAGCATGAAAAGTCAGAGCCAGAACGATGCAGTGACCGAGGATTGCGGGACCTAGGCTAAAAAGAAGAGCGCAGGGCCCTTCATTATTCTTCGTAAATTAAACTATATTTTTATAGACCTAAAAATCATTTATAGGTTGGCCACATTACACTGATCGTAATGTTGGTGCAAAGATACAAAAACTGATGTGGCATTCAGCCGAATAATATATCAAAAACAAAAAAGAAGGTTCTTTGCGCGGGGCCTAACATTATGACTTGAAGCGCGG
>JAUKPT010003536.1:0-11958 GCA_032273505.1 Nanomia bijuga | reverse complement strand
TCATCATTGCAAAGATTAGATTACAAAACAACCGTGAACTGTATGTTTTGTTTCTTTGAATTACACCAAAACTCTAATTCAATCATTGCCCGGTAAACTGTAAACTAGTCACTAAATCAATAAAAAACAAAGCAGGGATGAAAGCTCTTCTCATATTTTTTCCAAAACAAAAAATCCTTCGTTGAATTTCAAGAAAAAAGAATTAAACTCACCATGGCAAACTATAGTAAATATATGTAAATATAGTAGGCCATGAACTCACATATTTTCAATCGTTTGTCGTCTCTAACTTCGTTAACAAACTAAGCGCTACCATCAAAAAAAGTACCTAACCACTTATTTTTACAACTTTTTTATAGTATTTTTTATATTCTTCCATCGATTCGCACTCGCATCGTTCACTTCACTTTGACATTTAACTTTGTTTTGGTTCGATGTTCGATAATTTTTATCGACGAAAGGAAAACATTCCATTGTTAAATACAAAATGAGAGAAAAGACGCTGACCAACCAGAGCGCATTTTTCCAAAACTTTCCGAGGGGGGCGAGGAGGATTGAATCTGATTTTTAAATTTTCGTGCTGAAACGAGTGAAGCCTATGCGATATTAATGAAGCTGTAGGAAAAACTAAATTAGCCATTTTTTAGTAAATGTTATGAACTCTTGAACTTAAAAAAATTTAACTCATTTTGCCTCTCCTTCTTTCGACAGGGTAGGTTAGAAAAAGGGTCACTTTTTGACTAGAAAAATGACCGTTACAAAAAAAAAAAGAATTTTTGTAGCCCCAAGGCATATGCACAAAGTTTTTTTGATGATATTAGGGTCAAGAAAATGTCTGATTCAAAGACTCAATCGGGTATCGGATCCCGTATTTACCCCTGGAAGCTTGCAAAAAAGCCTTAAAAACCTTTTTTCCACGTTACCCATCAGAATCTTTCTTATGCATTATGTTCGCATTATGGAAGCAATTTTTGAAATTATTATTTTTAGAACAGGGAAAACCTAAAGATGTTATTTGAATAAGACGACAACCAATATTTTTGACCTTGTCGTGACTTTTAACTGTCGAAGTCAATATCAATAACCTGGAAAATGGTTCATTCTAAAGCTGCATCAACGCAATCGTGTTGTTTTACTTGGAAATACATTAAGTCGTATAAGGCCTTTTTAAGTTGAAGAAAAGGGATTAGATTAGATAGATTAGATAATGTATTTCTCTGGAAAAAAAGAATAAAAAACAAAACAAAAACTTACAAGTAGATTTAAAATAAAACTTCAAAATAAAATAGAATTCGTACGAAAAGGAAATGTAAGATATACTAACACAAAATAGCAACCACAACAAGCACACGAGAACATATATCCTAAAAAAGTAGATATTAAAAAAAAAGAAAAGATTAGTCTGCAAAATAGACGGATGAATATAGAATATACTATCGTTATCAAACCGAAAGCACGCGATTACTTGTGACTTGGACGTGTTTTGTTTACATTTAGCTTACCATATATACATGGTGGGTGGCATGCAGGGACGTACGTGAATGTTTTAATTTTAAGACAATCTCAGCCTTGTTCTTATAAACGATGTTTAAACGTGCATATAGTCAAATCTCTCTATTTACCCGTCGAGATTTCTGTTTGTATAAAAAGTACCATTGATAAGGTTTTGAATAAGGAAATATACTTCAACAACATTCATTGACGGTTTTCTGGTATACCCGAATAAACATCGCATATTTCATACATATTAAGAATTGGAAAAGTATTTCCTTTGGACCATCATCTCCTAGAGAGGGTTGCAAACTAGTGTGATAAAAACATAAGTTTATTTCTAACTGTCTCGCCGCTCTTCTTTTGAACTGCTCAATTATTTGACAATAACAAAAAGATTGGTTAATTGGACCGGTGAAATTGGTGAAATTCACAGATATCAGTAATTGGCTGGAAAACTTGACATTGGATAGATTTCGGACAACATTCACCTATATCAAATAAATTTCCTCAAATAGTTAATTATATAAAATGCATCGTCCTTTTAAAAATGTCAAGTTTTAGTTCATGCTGCATTTTACGTACATAAGCAAGTCTTTAGTCTTCTAGAAAGAAAACTCTCACAGTTCCAAGCATTCAAATATAACCGTTATGAGCTTCAAAGAGAAGGGATTCAACCTATCACAGACATTATCTCATTCAACATCAAGATTAATTAAAATTAACTTTTTTCCTTTCTCTTGAATCAAAAAGGATAATACAAAACTAAGATTTTCTTCCATCACTTTTTGATTTCTTCATATTTTACCTTAAAAGGTATCAAACCAAGTATGAAGTTATTCATAACGCGCTCCTGTAATGAATTGACAATATATTGTCGTTTTCGCGTTCTTAATCATCCAATGACATCGTCCAGAACGACAATTTCTCATTCACGAGCATGCTGCGAGTTGTCGGAACTATGAATGGCAAACGAAATTTTAATTCCTTCAAGAATGTTTCTGTACGAGGGAACTACAATTCATGTGAAAGACCGCCCTGTTGTAACATCACCAGCTCGATGCATTCTAGACGAATTGATGCATTCTATATGTAATCTTCTTTCTTTCATTTCTTCGCCTTGTAAAAGCACAATCCAATGTGATACGGAAATAGATATTATGAAATATGGATTGAATTTTCACGTGATTTGAATCAAATTCTGTGTCTTTTTTGTTGTGATCTAACAAAAAAGATCTTACTTAGGTCTAAATATTCCTCCATTGTAGGGATTATCACCTTTTCCGAAGAATGGAAGTGGTAATCCAACTTCAAGTTTGAATGACATGTAGATTAGTATATGAATGCAGAGTGAAACTCCTCAATGAAAGGCTATACAAACTTTTGCTTACCTTTTTTAATCTTTAAGAAATGAGTTAAAGATGATAATTACCCCCTGCCTCAGCCCCCCGCGGAACTTCTACGAATTTGTTTAACCCGGGTTCATCCTCAAGTACATATATACAAAAGAAAAAAAGAAAATAATTAAAAAATGTAAGAAAAATAAATAAAAGTATGGCCTTCTCAATACATAGCCGGATATCAAACCGAGAGAAAATCGAGTTGAGCCTTCACAGTTTTATTTGTGGTCTTCTCTTACCTTTCAAGATTGTGTCTGGAACATTTCAACTTGAGGAGTTTATTATTCGGGGATCAAAGTTTGTATACTTTAACATATTTTAACTCGTCTGCTTTTATACTTTTTATCTTGAATTTTTAACAGCAAACGTGTATGTATTGGATCTCTACTTCCTATAATTTTCAAGTTATCAAACCAAGTCGTTAAAAATTTCATCAAAATACGGGATTCACCTCAACAAGATTTTCTCTCGGTAAGATATCTGGCCCTTTATTGAGGAGGCCAAAGAGGAAAGGATCACTCAAAAGTCGGTCATTTTTTACTGGACCTGCGCTGTTTTTTTATCAATTTAATTAAAGAAATATTTTATCCCGGTTAGAATTTTATCTACCCTGGTCAAAATTTCTGTCGAAATGATAAAACTTTTGAGTCCAACGTGGCACAGAGACATTAAAGCAAATTTTCTGGCAAGAATCTAGTTTGCTGTCAGTGGAAAGCTCGCTATTTACCTAGAAAATAATAAAAGTGACGATAGAAGTCTTGAATAGAATTAGTTAGTTTTCTTTTTTGAAATAAAATAATAAAATAATTAAATAACTAAATTAAAAATATGCACATATTTTTTATTTAGCTTTTTTGAAAACACTGCATAATTAAAAGAAAAAAAGCTGATCATTTTTCAATCCTAATTTATTATGGCCTCCTATGCGGCAAAGAAGAAGAGTATGCCATGAGTTTACATCAAAGAAGGAAGAACTTCTTTATGGCTTTTCATTATTGATCAAAATTTCTACTGCAAAACTACAACAACAGAAAACCTTTTTTTGCTTCTTCCTCATTTTTTTAAGAATAGACAATTTCGCGGTATAACGTCATAGGTATCAAAATCGAAAATTGAAAATATTTTAGACTAATTGACAAGTGAACGAAAACGTGTCATTATGCATGCATAACTAATGAGGAACTTGTCAAAGTTCAAAATAAATGACATATTTCTGAATTCTAGGACCCAAAAATTGCTTATAATACCATTTCTAATGTATTTTGGTCTAATGTAGTTTGACTATTTACGGCGCCTGTTTGACAGGAGAATGACACTATATCACGACTTGTAATTTTTCTGTTTATTTGATCAATTCCTTTTTACTTTTTATTACAGATAGACAAAGAGAAAACAAGATTATGAAATAAAATAGGTTGCTGATGATGGTTATTTATGAATACTGTGCTTGAATAGTATTTCGGACGAGTAAGACATTTTTTCGGAGAGCCAAAATACACAAAAATGTGTTAAAAATCGTAATTTATTTCTCGAAGGAAAAACTTCTAAACTCATCTTGGCATTTATGTTTTTGCACAGTCAAGTTTACTAGAGTCTAAGCCGTGGCGTACATTAATAACATAGTTAGTATGGTAAAAGTACCTATAATGTGAACACAGCTTTCGACTCCGCATAAATCCACTTAAAAAAATGTTTTTCCTCTGTTACCCCTGTTTGCAACTTCCGTTTTCTTTTATACTTGGCACACATAAAGACCATGATAAACTTTATTTGTTGCTAAAACAAGAAGTCATAATTTTCATTACTTCGCAAGTTTTTGAATGCTTCAGTACCTCATTATTCCAGGAGTCAACCATTTTGTTTAAAACATAATTCTTAAGACATTATTTGATAATACCCAGTGTACATCTCGACGTCGAGGCGACGTCGAAATCAGGTCGAAATTCGACGTTGAGAATTGGTCGAAATCTGGTCGAAATGTTTACCCACTTTTCGACGTCGAGATTCGACCGATTCTCGACGTTGGCTCGACGTCGAGGTTTGACGTCCTAATGTGGTGAAGACCTTGACGTCGAGATTCGAGATTGGCTCGATGTCTATACGACGTGATGGTCAACATTTCGACCTATAATAGACGTCGAAATAAGGTCTTCGTTGGACCTTAAATTGACCTCTTTTCTGACACTCAATAATGGGCATAAAAATTTTAATTTTGACTTTCTTGTCTAATTAAATTTGTTATCATCGTGACTCTTTTATTTGGAACCATTTTATCATCCTGATTTTGATAATGGAAGGCTTCATAATTTGATTTTGGGGGAAGAAATAAATCAAAAGGCGGCACCGCATAGCTATAATCCCGCGTATAATTCAATTACTTAGGAAAATGAATTATTATTTTCTTCGTAGTACATAGTAAGAAGTTGATTGAAAGGCGTTACCACACAATAACAATAGGGGAGTAAAACAAATGTATAATCGAGAATGCATTAGATGATTATTTTTCTTCTTTATTTAATACTAAAAGTTGATTACCGTAATAAAAAATTACAATTGAAACATTGATTTCATTTGAGAAAAAAAATAATATGACATCTGTCTTTTCGGTGTGCGAAGGTTATTTTTCCAAACGTCCATCAATCATCAATAGCAGATGTCTGTTGTCCCTTTCGTTTTTACTTGTTCATGTTCTTGTTATGAAAAACAGTTTTGAAGTAAAGTTCGTTTTATGATTTAATCAACCGTTCCGTTTCGAATAGCAATATATATACTTGCTCTGAAAAAAGAAGGTCAAAAGAATTACCGGAAGGGAATGCACTAGATTTTTATTTATAGTGAAGAGGCCTGTTATTACAGTACGCCATGGTCTAAGTGCATTACGCAGCGAGCGTGTGATAGGAGGTGATCTTTAATAACCTGTTGAATTGTGTAAGGGAACAAAAAAGTGTCCAAATTTACTTCTGACTGTCCAAAATTATCGCCAACTTTTTATTTTATCCACTTCCCATGCAAGAAGTTAAGCACTGAATTAATTGAAGTTCAGTTCTAAAAGTCCTTTTACAGTCCATTGTGATAACTCTGATCATGCGCAGTCAGGTTTGTACCAGGACGCGTCAGTGAGCGGTAAGCATTTTTTTGTAAACAGACTTATTGTTAGATATTATCATAAATATATATTTATAGAAGTTTGATTAGTTAAAAATCACATCATTTACAATCTGATTGTTTCACGTCAAAATGTTGACATTATTTGCAGTTTTGAAATGTCGAATAATTCTTTGAATTAACCTATCAGATTCTACACGGTGTAGCTTTTAACTCAAGTAGTCAAATCAGCCCACATTCTGTGACAACTATAGAACTCAAAACACTGTCGCTTGGGCCATTCGATTTGATAAACAAGTTATTATGAACGAGTATCTACTCAAGCACGTGCTTTGAACTGTTGCCTAGTTGGACTCTGTCAATAGTAAACAAATTAGTCATAAAAGAAAATTTGGCTCCGAGGTATTTAAAAAACATTTAATGTCAAGTGCTTTCCATAAGCTTCTTTGGTTTAATTTGTTGTAAACAAACTGTAGATATAAGAGAAGACCCTGTAAGTTTTGAGGTAAATATGTTATCAATCTCGTATTAAGAAAGTTGTTAACAAAATGTTGGGAACAAATGAGCAGGCACAATTGTTTGTTATCAAGGATTTAGAACAAAACATCCGAAGATTTTATTGTGTATTGATTTTCAAACACTCTTTTTATTGATTACTGGTCAATCAAAGACCCAATTGAACACCTTTAAAGAATTAAAGAATCTTTCACCCCTGAGTATAATAAATGTCCACTCAAAATATTTTTAACGTCTGCAACGTTGCAGAATACAAAGAGAATCTTCATTTAAATCTTTTTGATTAGTTTATGCTATAGTTTTGACACTAATTTTTAGAAGAAATTACAGAAATGTTGGTCTTTAGAAAAAGAAGTCGAACACAAGTTGAGTTTAATGTAAAGCTCCTACAGAAACATTAACGTAATAACGTAATTTCAATAACTAATAGATGAGAAGATTGATTGAGCTTTCATAACTTTGTTTGCTTAAATGAAGGGGTGCATTCAGGTTTGATACATCGTGTCAATGAAGTTTTTTGTGCATTAATGAGGCAGACACACTCGCAAAGGAAATTGCGTTCAAGCTGCTTTGGAATCTTTTGGTATCTTCATATCGAACACAATGCTTAATTGATGAAGAAGTTGTTGACTGTTTATATATCAATAATCACTGATATAATTCCTCGATACCTGTTGATTATCAACTTGTAGTTTGTTCTATTTTTAAACTGATATACATTACAAACTGCATGCTAGTCTTTATTTTTAAAAAGAAAGTTCCAATCATTTTTATTGCTTTGATTTCTATTCTAGGAGTTTCTCTCTGAAATCAAGAACAAGGGTAGTAAATTGTAAGAAAAAATGCTAACAAACTTTGCTTAGTCCCTAATAAATAAGTTGATGAAAAACATTCTGAAGAGAGCATGTAATGTATATATTCACCAGAAATAAGACGTAGTTTAGTAGTTTAACCAATGTTATCGAATTAAAACTATTAAAACAATCATGGTCAATAGCAAGAAGGGGTTGCGTATTTGAGGATTTTTATTGACTGTTAATTTTCAGAAACACCTTTCCTGAATGCACTTCATGTTTAGCTGAAATTTACATCATCAAAAAATTGCACAAAACTCAAAATTTGGTTTTCCTGGCAACGATGTGTTTTTCAACTTGGTAAGAAATACAATTATCTTGAGAAAAACATTCATGTTTCGAAAACCACATAATCGGAAGATTCGTGATTGAATGTTCTTAAGAGAAGATCCTTGTGACCGATAAGTAGGATATTAATTGCAAATCTGTAATTGATTTCCTTATCACAAGGGTAGCGACAAAATGTTGCTGGAACTTCGCAATATTTGACGTAAGACGTTCGTTGGAATTTACAACCAACACAACCGCGTAGAGGTATGTCATCTTTCGACACACTTCCATTATGTTTGTAAATCATCGTCTTCGTGAGATACTTACTGGATGGGGGACGCGGATGGTAGGGAGGCGAGTTTCATTACAAATAATGTACTAAAATGCACTCGAATCGAGCTCTTAGCGAGGGCTTAATAACTGTCGCCAGGCAATGCCGACGGATTGACCCATGCCATGTGAGGGAAATTGGGTAGTAAGTTGGTAGTTGACGTAACACTATGTGGGAGTTAAGCCATTTCCTCGATAAGCACCTAAAAAGCTTTTACATGGCTGTTCCATCATAAGTGCAAACCATTACATGATTAAACCATTACAAGATTCGAACTGAGCTCTTTCTTGTCAAAATCGCTGAGAAATAGTGAGCTTGTGAAGTCTGATGGCTTATTCGACTACAATCGTTACAAGCTAATGTTAACGGCCTAGCATTAGTCAAATTCAGAAGCAGTTGTAAATATCGCGATATTTTTCTTGTGACTTTTTCTTTCATCTTTTCGTGTTTGGTGGCAATGAAGAATATCTTTTTTCAAAACTAATTCAATGTGTTTTGGATTTAATAAAAATGTAGGGTGGTCGGGAGATTTTTCTTAAACATCATAATACCAATAGAAAGAGCGTAGAATTCCCTTTTAATATGGGGTCGATCAACCCAATTTGTTAATTTGTTGTTGGCGAAAATATTCTTATAGAACAACTTTCTGCATTACTAACAAATTAAACATCATAATACTGCGATATTTGTTAAGGATATGTAATTGATAATCGGGTTATATTGTACATTTCAATTGCTTTTTGTACAGTAATAAAGCGTATCCAAAATGTTCTCATAACTATGTCAAAATATCAGCTTTTGACCTATTTCTGCTATTTTCTTTCGCTGATACTTAGTTTTAAACATTTTTCCACATTAAGTCGAGTGAAGAGAATTTGAAAGTGACGTGTAGAAAGTCTTTAAAATGGACTTAGATATTTGTTTTTCTCTTCAAGTGGAACACATTTTCTATCTAATCTTTCTGAAATTTTGAAAAAACGCATTACCAAGGAACTGTAATCATTTTGAAACTCAAAGAACCATTTTTAGTTAAATTTAGCGAAAGTTTGATACTTTAGTTCAGTTAAAGATTGTTTCTTCGATTTGATTTTTTAAAGTTTCCCTTGCCTTATTCTATCTTATTTTATTCTATTCTATTCTCTTTTAATTTAAACCAACTAAAGTTATCCAAACTTATCTTCATTTTCTTCCGCACTAGTATTGCATTCATTCATTTACATAATCCCCTATTGTTAAGTAGAATAGATGTAACAATATCTTACACGCTATTCATTATTCGCTATTCGCTATTCGTTTGCGTCAAAAACTCGAGGTATACTTGATAGATCGTAATTAGTTTTTTTCTACAATGTTTTCTGCTTGTTTTATAAGCTTTATACTCTACGAACTACTTATTTGATGACGTCACTCCCTTGTTATGACGACACTTAAGTAAGTTCATTAAACAAATCTCACTGCAGGTTTGGTGTGAATAAGTTAAATATACCTTCAAGAACCGAAATAAATGTTACTATAATATAGCATGACATTTTTTTCTTTTTTTAGATCAAGGCATCTTGATTATAGTTAGAAATAGGATTTTTCATTGAAAGGGCCTTGTTTGACATCTGCTATAAAGGCTGATAGAGCAAGAATGCTGTAAGGCATATCCTAATTAAATTTAGTTTGCCTTAAATCAGTCTTTTCTCCATCTTCTTGGAGTACAAAAAATACGTTTTCCTTCGGGTCGGATAAGAAGATTTTATTAGAATAAAGTTTAAAACGATAAAAGAAAAATAATAAAAAGGAAGAGTGCGAAAAATAAAGAAGCAAATCAGCGACAACAAGAAGTCGTAGTATACTGAAGCGGTATAAAAAAAGCTGGCCTTTCGTGTTTTCATTATTTCTTTTAAAACCTTTTTCTTATAGTGTCGAAGGAAAGCCGTCACTGGAACCAAGAGATGTTGAAGCTGTCGTTTCAACTACCAACACAGCTGGAATATACAATAATATATTCTCATATTGTGATCTTTTACCAAAACAAGTACCAGTATGAATGCCTCTCGAATCAAAAAGTATCTATCGATGACGTCACCGACGCTGCCTGCAGGCAACCCCAAACCTTCCAGTCACTCAGAAAACTGCATCTGAAAGAAAAAGAAAGTATACTATTGACCTCATAAGGTGTCAATTGCAAAAGCAAATTTATGCACTAGGTTTTTATCAACACAGATTATCAAATATTCCGCAGGCCAAAAAAAATATAGCTTTGTTTCCGGCGCACCGGCCGGGTGAGATTTTTTTTTTTTTATATCACCTGGCCGCAAACAGAATTCCTTTTTTCTCTTTCTCTTCCACAGTAAAATGTCGCATTACTATTATGTAATTTCCTATCAATGAAATTGATAAAAAAGTAGCGACATATGACATAATTTAATCTGTTTTTTCTACATATTTTTGCAAAAAAGATTTTTTTACGGCCGCCCGGTTGAGATTTTATTTCCTCACCCGGTGCGCCGGAAACAAAGTTTTTTTTTTTTTGGTCTTATGCTATATGTATTTTACTTGGCTCGTGATATGTTTATTAAAGACTTTGCAGAACTATTTTCTTCTTTGTCCAATTAGTTGAAAACAAACACTGTTTGTACACAGCAGGGAAGTAAGATGGGTAAACATTCCAAGGTCTTTAAGACGATTAGACTTAGACCAAGGTGTGTAATAGTTAATACGAAGATAAGATTCCATTAATCTTGAGAACATATCATTACATGTAAAAGACGATTAGTTTAATCACTAGGTATGTTGATGCTAAAAACACAGCGCATGATTTATTAGCTGAAAATACTTTTGAGAATACCATGCAACCCCCTGAAAACTCCATGGCATTGAATGATGAAAAGAAAAACGTGAGTGATGATTACTCTGCAGTAACTAGTCTATATTGTATCAAACTTGGCCATATGATACACAAAGAATAGCTAACAGCTAGTAACAGATGTAGGGTCTTAAACCCCCTTCAGTTTTTGTCCAAATCATTATTTGCACTATATGTAAAAGTTAAATATAGGTACAGCTTATAAACAAATTAGATAGTAAAATTTAAGATAAAGGAAAATTACTAAACGTATAAAATGTTCCAAAGCCCCTTTAGGTCTTTTTCAATTACATTAAAGTTAAATCTAGGCAGTATAACATAATCATTTCAGTGCCAAAATTGTTGATTTTCTTTTCAACTTTGTTTGATCTTGAGTGACAATATCAACTGCACATACGTGACTCGTTGACGTTGTGAGGTATAATGGGAACTATACAAGAATAAACGATCGTTCAATTGCCTGATTAATCAATCACGATCGACGATTCTTACTGCGTTGAGATAGGGAGGAAGGTATAGGTTATTGTAGGGGGGAGGACCTCCCAGGTCAGATATTGGAATATGAATAAAAAAAATATCGGATATCAAAAATCTGTCATAATGGGTTCTTCTGGTGTAAGACATTGAAAAATCGGTTAATAATTTCATTGGAATATTGAAAAAGATATGAAAAATAATAAGGTAACAAAATTGATAATATTCTATGTCAAACTTTTTGAATCTTCGTAGAAATCAAACGAACAGAATAACACCGGTTGTCATATTCCCCGCCAGCAGTAAGACCCATAATTATTGGGAATTAGGGGAATGATTTAAAGCCTTACATTTGACAAGATTTTGTGCAGAAAATGAAGTTTTGGACGGTTTAAAATTGTCTAAAATGTAGTTTTTTTTCAAGGATAAGACGCATGACCTGGAAAGTCTACAAACTAGACATGTAATTATAGCAATTCAAATCTTTAATGCTATATAGACTTTTTGAAATGATGATGATATTATCAGGTAGAAAAAGATAAGGTAGTAAACCAGATGTGCATGATTTACCGTCTTGAGATTGCGAAGAAACAAACTTAATTTAAATGATGATAACCTACCTAGGTTCTTCAACCCAGATTCAATCGAAGAAGCCACAAACTT
>JAUKPT010003535.1:0-11958 GCA_032273505.1 Nanomia bijuga | reverse complement strand
AAGAAACTTGAGATCGGCCCAAGCCCATTAAGTTGCTTATTTTTGTTCACCATTTCGAGGCTTTGAATTGCTTAGTAGATGTTTAATATATGATATAAAATCTAATATTTGCGTGAGTGTAATAATATAATCTAGGACGTAAAGGGCATTTCACGAAAACAAGATGTTCCCTTTCACACAGACGTAGATTATAAATCGTACACCTGTGATATTTGAGTGTTATAAAACATGGCGGGAATGAGCCTGGTGAAAAGAAAGAAATATCTTTACGATCAGAAATTTTGTTTATCGTGTTTGAGGCTGGTTGCTTATGTTCAGATGCTCAGCATTAAAAGATGCTTAATATTTCAAGCATCTTAGCATAAGTTGTTTATATAATGAGTGCTTGGATGAAAAAAAGTGTATTATTTTTTTATTTCAAACAAATAACGTCAATAACAAGAATTTTGGATGTTTTTGAGTAAGCTAATACCCGGGCATTTTCTAATTTTTGATCGGTACACTTTCCGGACTTTTTCTAACCCTCGTTTCCTATACCTGTTCATGTTTAATCCATGCTTTAGTATAAACTCTTTGATATATGATCACACTATGGAAACAATATCTTGCGATAAAAAAATGTAAAGAAGTAATATAATTGAACGAATTGAAAAACAAATAAATATACCTGCAGTACTTGAGGTAATCTACAATTTCTTTTTTTCTCAAGATGCATTCTTAGGCTAATTCTTTCTTCTGTATTCAAAGACTAATGTTATTTCTTGCGCACAAAAAAGATTCATCATAATTCAATGGATGTTTACAATAAATAAGGTGATTTTCAATTTTGAGAAAGAAAAATTAGTTAAAACATTGACGCTCAATTCAATTCAATTCAATTCAATTCGCAATAAATATTCCGAATCTAGACTTCGTTTAATTAGAACGAGTGCTGTCTTACGAAAGTACTGTCACGTACATTGTTTAACAGTGGAAAACGATTTTAGAAAAAAGCGATGATTTTTTTATGGCGAGCGAATATACAAAAAGTATAAAAAGAATTTAAAAAGAATCGTCACTCCATCAAATCTACATGTGTTTTTTTAAAAGCATAACGTTAATAAGCATATATTTAGGCTCAGATAGGATAATTTTTTAAGCATATGACAAGCATTATCCCCAGCTTTTGTTCTTACTTTTATGTCGTCTTATTTTTTGCTTCTTCATTTTTTAAGAAACTTTATGTATAAAAACGTTCTATAAAACGTGTATTATAATAACTGGAATTCACTTAAAAGCAAGACCAGATAAAGAGTGGGACATGTTTGCTTTTTTTGAGGCTTAAATTAACCTTATCTTTACACTTTTTCAAGAACTAATAAATTTTTAAGCCTGTTCGTGCTTTCTCTATAAAAATATCCGAGTATAATATCGAATTTTCACTTTCTTATAAAATAAGAACATGGATCAGTTTAACCGATTGTGACATCATAGAATGAAGTCTTTCTTTAGAATATCTTATAGTAAATATATGTAAGTGTTTATCTGTATTTTTGTGATTTTTTGCTTGGTGCAAAGGAATATATAATCCATTTTCAGCGGAAAGTATTAAATGAAAAAAAGAATTCTGCATACAAACCACTTCGACTCACAATGTTTTTCATGACTAAATTTATTTTTTATTGTTTTCGTTTATTTTTTTTATTTTTTGGCTTATTTGGAGAAACTAGCTATGACCTGTGACCTGTGACCTGTGACTTCCGACCTGTGACACGTAACCTGTGATCCTGTGATCTGTGGACCTATATTCTGTGGGTCCGTGACCTGTGTTTTGTACAAACTGGTTATTTATCTGTACTCTGTAGCGGCCATCCGATAAAATAGAGAATCGTCCATTTTTAAATTCAATTATGAAGAGATTTATTTGGCCTTAGTAAAATATACAAAGATGAATGAGAAGTGATATCATGTGTAGAACGACGAGATAAGGAACTGCTGTTTCGATCAAATAAAAGGCGGTGTACTTTAAGTAAATCGCTGTTATTATGATGATTTAGAAAACCAATTGTTTGAAATTCACCCCTAAAACCTGAATGGCAAATAATCATAATGATAATCATAATCATAATTTTAAACATTCAAGGTCTTGAGGTTATTTTATTATTCAGAATCAGTAACATCTGGTTTCCTGTGCACGAGCGTTCTTTAAGGTCCCTGTCCAAGTTAATATATACTATAATATTCATGAACATCTTTTTATGTAACATCTTTTAACATCTATAGACTAAAAAACACTTTTCATTTCAAATCGAAAAGTAATTACTTGTTTTTCTAGTCTATTGATACAGCAGAAAAGATGTTCATGAATATTTTAGTATATCTGGGAAACCTATTCACGTGGACAGTGACCTTTATGGGAATTAACTTTCGCGGGAATCAATTTTCGCGGTTTTCGCGGTTGTTCACATATCTGCGAAAATTAATTTCCATGAAACCTTTGAAGCCCCTCGAATACTAACAAGTTCCGCGAAAAATGGAGAAAATTAACCCCCATGTTTTTCGCGAAATTAATTAATTCTGTAAACGTATGCATCATTAACTTATATAAAATGACATTCTCTGGTATACTAGAAATTCTCATAAGGAACACATACAAAAATAATCTAATCTTCGTACATTTATTTATTCGTTGGCAAAAAGTGACGGAAAATGACATCGTCAGAATGTGAGATAAGATAACAATTATTCTTTTTTTAAATTAATAGAAGTAATATCAAAATACACCAGTACCTCAAATTTTACAATCTTCTTAGAAAATATTGGTATGAGAATATTTCCTTTTTTGTTAAGTTTTGATTTGAAAATAATACAAAAATGTTTTATTCATTATCTTCCATGATATATCTTGGTCTAAAAATATTGACCGTTGCAAAACAAACAAAATAACTTACACCTAAAAGGAAAAAATTACAAAAGCACTCTTTTCTTCTCATACAATTAATAATAGATAAATTTTTGTTAGATTTAATTGGGTCACAGTACCAGCTATTGACAATATTGCTAGTTTCATCTTCATCTTCCATTTTCATAGCTATCAAAAAAAAGAAAACAAGCTAGAAGAGTGTATAAACAAAACCTGTCATACTTATATATGTTTATATTATTCTTGGAAGATTTGTGAACGTGTATCCATAAAAAACAAATACTTGTTTATGTAATCAACGAAAAATATTTACTAGACCATGGGAAAATTTATAAATCTTTGTATAATAGTCAAGGAATTCTAGGGCCAAACCTGAAAAGAATTTTGAACAGAGCTGTCGTTTTAGGAAATGGTCTAAATATAATCAGTATCATGCATATAAAACCCCACTGCCCAACTCTTTAGGCTTTTTGATATATTTGCCACTTCATATGACCCCCAATCTCACCAGGCGTTCCAATAGGGTCAAAGCTGTGTGTCTGTCTACAAATATCATTAATTTATACATCAATCCAAAATGCAATACTAAATAGATTTTGTAGTACGATGATAAAATTATGCTTATTTTAGAAAATAATAGACCTAAAATGTGTCATTCTTTTTTTTCTCAAAACTTTTTACAAGCTTTCTCCAATCGAAAGAAAATTTAATGCTGAAAAAACTTTATAGCAGTCTATAGTGTAAAAATGTTTAGTTTAGAAGATGATAGAACAATAGAATAAATGCGAAGCCCATCAGATAAGGCAACAAATTTAATTGAATAATCTTCAATTGAAATTTATGGAAAAGAATATGTATTGTTCAATTTTCGTGTTAAACGACACTTACTAAAAATATAGAACTTCAATATCTACCAGGTGGTCCAAAAAAAACTTCGAACGTTTGACAGTCCGTCACTTCTGACTGATGATTTATTTTATCAAGAACTCTTTCTTAATGTGATAGTGGAGGGTCTAACTTTAAGATGCAACTTATTCTATCTTATGAAAGTTAATTTGAGTTCTTCAAGACACTGTCAAACGTTTAAAGTGTTTTTTTTGGACTACCCGGTACAGCGAAAAAAAATACAGTTTCTAAAACCGGGGGAAAAAAGAAAAAGTAGGTATAATCAAAAAAGAATGTCTAATACTCTAAAGTAATGAATAATTGATACATATTGCTGCGTGTACTCGCGGTTTAAAGAAATTTATGATAAGAAAGACGAAATGATTTAAATTGATTTCTTAACGATATGAGTCTTTTGTTGAGCTGTTATTCAAGCTTTCGAAACAAGATACAAAAAAAATTTAGCCCATGGTTTTCAAATAAGCTTCTATGCAGGAGAAACTAAGTTCAGCAAAAAAAAAAAACAGTTTCTAAAACCGGGTGAAAAAGAAAAAGTAGGAATAATAAAAAAAAATGTCTAAAACTCTAAAGTAAAGAATAGTTAATACATAATGCCGCGTGTACTCTCGTTTTGAAAAAACTTATGTTAAGAAAGACGAAATGATTTAAATTGATTTTTCAATGATACGTGTTTTTTTTTTAACTGAGGAGCAAATGTTATTCAAGCTCTCAAAACAAGATAAAATATTTAGCCCATGAGTATGAAATTAATAACCCCGGTGGAGTACACAAGAAAAGATAACAGATAGACCAGGTGTACACAAGGGGGTTAAAGCAATATTAAAAAGAACTATTAAAAACGCATTGAATAAAAAGGAATGAATGTTTTTATGTATACAAAAGTGTGATGTATACAAAACAAAAACTAAAAATATATACAAATAAACACGAATTAGATTCTTTCGATTCTTGGAAAATAATACCAAAGTTGAACCGTGGAGGAACTGATCGAAAATTGTTTATGTTTGGATACGACATGATTAAAAAATAAATACGGTACACGTTTTAATTAAAAAGAAGTGTTTGATTAAAATAGAAGAACTTTGTATAAAGAAACTTATTTGTTGTTTTTCTTAAAATACATTTAATTGTTATGTCGAGCGAATTTATTCAAATATTTCTCTTCATATAATATGTAAAAAAATTGTACGAGATAGAAGGTACACATCCTGTCTGTAGTCCTCGCATAACCACCCACCCATAATAAATTATTAATAATATCTATTCAATTGAAAACAGGGGGATTTACTATAGATTTTGAAACTCTAATTTGATTCATTTTCCAACAATAAAATTAATGAATGAATAATAAGGCGAAGTCATTTAATCTATTCGTAAAAAGAAAACTCGATTACGCTGGCGCTTCATCTCGTTGCTTTTCACTCATAGATTAAGTAGTACTTAAAGTGTTACAAATAGTCATTTTCAACATCTACCGAGTTAACAAAAATAATCAAGTTAAAATCAATTGATTTCATATTCATTCAGTTTTGTTTTCAACTTAATTATAAAAAGAAGATAAAGACACGATGAAAAGAAATACACTACACACTAGCAGCACGTGTGCTAAGATTAAAAGAAGATACTTTTGATACTTTAGAAACTGATAAATATAATGAATCTTTGTGTTTGAGAGAAAATAACTTTTTGTTATTTGTTGTTATTTTCTTTCAAAAATATGTAATTGTTAATGTCGAACAAATTCGTTCAATTATTTCTCTTCATATAAGAGGTAAAGAAATTGACGAGTTAGAAGGAAAACATTCTGTCCATCACTTTCTCTATAACCACCCATTTTATCCTTTAAATTGTCGCTTCTTTATAGTGGTTCGTGATAATAAATTATTAATAACATCTATTTAAATGAAAACAGGGGGATTTAGTATAGATTATGAAGTTCTAAGTTATTTAATCTATTCGTAAAATGACAACTCGATTCCGCTGGCGCTCCATCTTGTTGCTTTTCACTCATAGGTTAAATATTACTTAGACACATTTATAGAAAGTTTTTATTTTGTTATTTTTTCGTTGTGAAGACAGTAAACATAGATTAACTTCTATGAATCATTACTAAATTATTCAGTAATGTTTCACAAAAAGGGGCTATATAGTCTTTTCTTCTGAGTTAAACATCTTTAGACCATAGTCATATATCATAATTCTTTCAACATTCAATTTCCTTTAGATTGATGGAGACATAAAGTTTTGGACATATTGGAACGCCGGGGGAGAAACGTCCGGTAGGGATTCCCCACTAGGAAATTTCTATTCGTGATCCTAAATATGTTTTATTTCCCTTTCGCGAAAAATTCAGATTAGTTCAATTTTCTTTCGGGTTTGGCCTTTTCTGACTTAAAAAAACTGGAATTAAATACTGGTTAACCATAGCTTAATTTCATTAGAAAACATACTCACAGCGTTTGCATTGTCAAATCTTTCAATTCTTTTTAATGTAATTTAAGACAACGAAATTCTAAATCATTCTATTGTATTATATTCTTTGCAATATACGTCAGATAATTAGACTTAAAAGAAATATACATGCGATTATGAATTGCATACTCATTCCGGTAGGTCTCTAATCAGACGTTTAAAATGTACTTCAGTAAAAAAAGAAGAATAAAGAAAATATTTAGACATCATATCTGAAAAAGTCTCCATCTTAACTCGGGTTTTCATCGATTCCCAACGCGTTTCTAATGAAACCGAATTTTTCTTTCGTTAATTTCGAATTGTCTAGACGTTTTGAAAGGAATAATCACTTTCAAACCATTTCAACATTCACAATAATAAATAATTAATCAAGGAAATAATTTTACTACTAATTACTTTTAGTCTGTCTTTTGAAAATGTATGAGTAAATTTCACTTGTAACTGCATTTTCTTGAAACTCTTTGCAAACAAAAAAACTTTTATTAATTAAATAAAAAGATTCATAATGCAAAGACGTCATTAACGTCGTTATTCTTCCGTCGTCGAACAAAACATGAGTTTGTTGTTAAGAGACGTCCTTCTCTCATGAAAAGTAGCATGTACTGTATTTATAGTGTTGTCTTACAAACGGTTTACGGTCAGGGGTACGCCTATTCAATTTCTTAAAAAATATACTATATCATCAAATCAATTTCAGATATTCTTTTGCCGTGTATGGGTATTATGAGCATCTTAAAGCAAGTTTTTAGATATTCATTTCAATGAAAGTTTTTTACTGGCAAGGACGTAAGCAAAAGCACGCTATACAGCGTGATTCGTAAGTTACTTAAATAAGATGAAATTATAATGACCAACGTTGGTTTATAAATATCTTGTAAATAGAAATAAAAGATGATATTTAGTGGAAAAGAAGCTCTTTTCATAGAAGAGTTGAAGCCAACCCTGAATACAAAAGATGAGTATCGTAGCAGGGCCCTGACCATCAAGATTTTCTAGTTGTGTTAGGACTCTTAACCACGAACCATACTTGTTGTGACTTACATAAAATGATATATATATTAGTTTATTTAACTTTAATTTTATCATTATTGGTATGAATATGGAACTATGTTCCGAAAAATTTCACATAAACAATTATTGTGTGCTCTCTATCTATCGAAAAGAAGAAACTGTTTATATTTTCCCGTTTTTCCGAAAACTTTTTAATTTTCCACATGAGACCCCTAACTGTTTCAATAATGTTTGTAAAGTAAGACGTTTATATATTAGTCAAAACAAAAGTGCCTATTGAAATTAGTATTTTACTATAATAGGCTCTTAAAGAAAACAAGTCCGTCCATATAATATTTTAACAATTTTTCAACTTGAATTAATCAAACAAAAGTTTTAAATATCTTTTCTCCTTATTTTACGTATCATCTGGCTATACAACTTTTCTTTTTTTTTTAACTACAATTCATGACATTTGCCCACATCTTTTATTTTATTTAGCTACTTTTTTTAAGTTGTAATAAATTTTTGATGTTGTAAACTTTATTTTTGAATTTTCTTCGAAATATACATTTACTTACTTACTTATATTGCGTCCTCGGTAACACTTACTTTACTTGTTTTTTTTATTAGGGAAAGGGGTGCAACATTGCACCCAATGATTATCTTTTATAACAGTGCTCCCATATAATCAAATAAGTCCAACAAATTTGTATAAAAAATATATTACTGATAGGTCAATTTTGGTCATTTTTCCCAATTTTAACTGATTTTGGGTCAAATATAAGACTCTTTTTTGACCAGATAAGTAAAATTAAAGCATTTTCAACGATTTGGATAGCAAAAACTAGCTCAAAACCTTCATAGCGGGCCTTCGGCTCATCATGATTTTTCTCTATCTTTAAATTTGTGCTTGGAGTGCACTTTTACACCCATTCACAATAAAAAATAAAGTTAATATATTGAGCCATCCGCTGTAACATGTCAGGCCGCGAAATTCAGTAGGCCGTAGAACCAATACTAGAGCTCTGCAGGTTATCGTTCTATGAGAATAAATTCTATCAAGGAAAAGGAAAAGGGAGAAAATATCAACAAAATGAAGTATGATGAAAATGAAGACTTGATCTCGGTTTGAAAACAACTCATTAGATAAAGACAAGAGAATCGATAGCGAGAATATGATCCGTATATTATATTTATTACATCATATTAAGAACACCTACCTATCGCCCTACCAAACAATTGTGAAAAATCACACACTTCACGTTCAACATCACTCAAAATATTTTTAATAGGAGACGAACACGACTACTCAAGGAAAAAGAAAAGAAAAAGAAAAAGAAGAAGATAAATTTCCAAACTGATGTCTATATAAAAAACTAAATAAGAACGTCTTTTCCTCGGCTTTGAAAGAAATTGAACAATAAATTTCGCTAGATATCATTCTATTTTACAGAAAAAATGTCAGGCGTAGGTGAATAATTCATGATTGCTCTTGCGCAACTCTTAGCATGATATCTGAACATTTACACCATGATGATAATGAGTTGTGTAAGGTATAAAAGAAAAACTGCAAAAATAAATAAATCAAAAAATTTCTTGTTCGCAAAAAGTCTTAATATAAATCAAATTCTCAAATAATACATTTACTGCATACCCAAAACGCTTTAAATTTTGAAAGAGTGTGCATAAAAGCAAGGTCTATACAGGTTTGTAATTTATAATGCTGACTAGACACAAATCCATCTGAGTTCTATGACATTATAAAAAGTTGAGATGTAATATGAAAAAGAAATCATTCTAAAAAAACCCAAAATATTTCAAATCAAAGAAGATAACGTAAGTTTTAAATTACTCGTGACAGATTTGGACCAGGATGATAAACCCATTGCAATGCTGAAAGATGACCCCTAACAGACCACCACCACCTACTTGTAAGTCACCAAATGCATCTTACACATCCCTAAAATAAATTTAAAAAATCTTCAAATGGTAATAAAAAAATTAAAAGTGAAGAAATTTAAAAATAGTTTTTTTTTAAATGTACTTGTAGTACTTATTTTAATCCCTCAATTTTAATTGTATCCAAGATGCATTAAAAGCTTATTTCATTGTGATGCATTAAATTGAATTTATGCATGGTTTAATGGAGCGAAACGACAGTGATTTAGTTTTCCAGTCTGAATTTAAATCACAAAATAGTGATGATGCAAGGGTACAATACCACGATTCAGACATGTCGCACAATCTTCAAATGAATATATCGGAATATATCGGAATATATCGGGATAAAAAATGATTTACGCAAACATAAAATGTATGTTAAAGGGATGAAGGGATCGAGCATAATCTGTTAACAAAATATGAAAACCTTCGATAAAAATGTTGCTGTCCAATGTCTCTAATAATTCAGTAGAAAAGGTAAAACAGTTTTTAATAACGATTTAAGAGTCATTCCCTTTTAAATTTTGCGCTTTATTTTCCGGGAAGAAAAAAATAAAAAGTAGAATGAATTTGTTGAAATCATAATTATAGTTGACTGTTAATATAATACGAGAGAGGGAACAGGGTAAATGCTTAACAGAAAGTTTCTGTTAAAAAATATGAATCCTTTATTAGATATCCCCTAACTTAGTAAGTAATCATGTAACTTCCAAAACTATTTTTTCTCTACCGATAGAATGAAATGAAGCCCTTTTAAAGATATCTTTGGGCTATTGAGAAATGTTTAAGGTTACCTTGTAGTCAGAATAATCACTAATGTATTTTTTTTGATAGCTGTAAAGCCAAGTTTACCAAAGAATTATTTAAACTTAAATTATTCAAATGGTTTTGTCGTGGAAACTATTATAATAAGAAGATGACTTCCATCTATGTGTCTTTACTTGATCATAGGATAAATTGGGTTAGTTAGCTCTGCACTTTTATAAGCGAAGAACACATTTTCAGGGTTTGAAGACACGATTTTTGAAATTCCGTCATAAAAAATATTATAATAACAACAAATGCTGAGTATTTTAGCGCGTTTTATCCAAAATGATACAAAATTAAGGTGATCCATGATCAAATTTTAGTATCAAAATTAAAAGAAGTACCTGTGCGTGGCAGCTGTATCCAAATTTCCCAACATATAATTTCGTTCCATTCTTTTATTCACTTTAGAATGCTATTTTGATAAATCATCTCTTAAAAGTTTATAATTACGTCTTCTAGTGAACTTTTGGCTCATAACATTTATCCTTTTAGTCTTTAATATCCCTCTTATGACAGTCTTTTCTATAAACAATTGCAATACGACAGAATTTGCGACTATACGCTTCTTCAAGCTTCTTTTTCGTTACTCTATCAAGCACCCTTTTCTTTGATAATATCAATAATAGATGAATTGATGTTAGATTTAATTGGCTCATAGTACAGCTATTGAAAATATTGCTAGTTCCTTTTCATTGCAATCAAAAGAAAAAGAAAACAAACTAGAAGAGTGCATAAACAAAACCCAGTGGTCGTCATTCTTAAAAGAATTTATGAACTTTCTTCCATAAAAGATACTTCAGTAAAAAAAAAACTAGTTATTTCTCTTCTTTGCAAAAAGGTTTCTGGAAATTATTTTTTTGGGGTATTTTTTAGCCATTTTTTCACATAATTATTTCTTTTACTTCCATTGGTAGCACTTCCTCATCCTAAAAATAGAAATCCTTTAAGGTAAACCTAGAAATGTTTGTTTACCAAAAAACTTTTACCAAAAAAAGATTTCCCTAAAATTTATTCAAATTCAAATCTAAAAGAAACGAAAATATACTTGCAGCGTTTGCATTGTCAAAGTATTCAAATCTTTTCTACTCCAGATGTATTTTCAGGCAAAACTATTTCTAAGGTCCATAATAAAATTTATCATTACAAAAAGAACTTGTACACTACATCAGATAATTAAATTATAAACAATGTTAACGATAATTAGATTATTTTGGCAATACCAATTAGATTAGGACACAGACATATGATAAAAGAAATATGAAAAAAAAGGATAGCAAAATCCTCCTTTTTGATCCAGAATACCAAACGTTACTTTCAAAAGAAATTGATGTTCAATTACAAAAATTTTAAAATGGGCCACAAATAAAACTGTCATTATGGACTATCTGTAGTAAGAAAAGAAAATCATTTCAACTCTATAAAGAAGAGCTCAAATGACAGTTTTTCCTAAGAACTTTTTTGAATGAGATTGTGTGAAATATTTCTTTTTCATTTTGCTTCATCTTTATTTGTCTAACGATAGCGCAACTATATTCTCACCTTCAATGGCGGTACAAAAGTCCTTGACAGTGGTAAAAAATATTTTAATGTAAAAAGGAGCACTCACAGGAAATCACAGGAACGATTTGTTATTTTTCGTCTTAACCCTTGGTTAGGAAGTCGTCTCTGTGTGTGTCATCTACCACCCCCTTGAGTTTTTCTCAATTTGCTGGCGATGTGTTAGTTTTCATCTTTTAAGATTTGAGATGGATAAAGATACATCATTCACAAGTAATCCTGCGAAAGGTAGGTTTAAAAATCTTTATTAGTTTTCTTGATAAATGATATTATATGGAACTCACTCCAGTAAAAAAAATATTCTGTTATAAGATAATCCATCTAATAAAAGAAGAAAAAAATAGATAATAGCTATTATCAACTTTGCAATAACTTTT
>JAUKPT010003534.1:0-10246 GCA_032273505.1 Nanomia bijuga | reverse complement strand
CTGGGGGCATTTGGCTGTAAGCAAATTTTTCATGCTCTAAGACCTTACAGATCCCATAATTTTAACTAGTAACATTAGTAACAATAATTCAACTTTGCTATCCTGTATCAAAAAGTATCTTAACTAAATTTCATTAATACGCTTTTCAAACATTTAATAATTACAAATGATAAATAAACTTTAAGCAAAGAATAAAATCAAATAAGTAATAATCCGTACCATATTTTAACCTTTATCCACAAGATTTGTCTACGCCCCTGTCTTGGCAAAGAGTTGTTGAAATATTTCAACATGAAGGGCGGGGAGCTGAGTACACTTGAAACCATTACTCATTAGTTTTTCTTATGAATTTAAATGAATTTTTTACCTATTCAATCATTCAACCACTTATTAGCTCACACACAAAATCTTCAAGCTAGTTAGCAGGTAGCAGGTAGGTCAGAAGGTATCAGGTTGTTGACAGGGCCTTTTAATCGTCGATAATCAAAATCCCTTAATAAGACTAAGTTTAGAATTTTAACCATCTCAGGGGATTGGACCAATGAGAATTCCAGACGTACTATACGTCAAATACTGTCTAGTAATTAATCCCACAAGAATTTTCTTCATAGGAACCAAAAGACAGTGAGACAGATAGCAAGAAACGCGGCATGCGACCTATTTTGACATATGATTGATTGATTGAGAAAAACGCTTCTGTTTTATTTTTTACAGGAATAAGAAAAATCACCCTCCCCGAAGTAGAAAATTCCAGAATGACCTTGCTGGAAGGGGCAGTTACACACTTCGATGATTTGACTTTCAAAGAAAGTAACTCATAGGAACCAAAGGGCAGAGGGGACAGATATTTTTATCTTATGAGATGCATAGCATAATTGATTGAGAAAAACGCTTGTGTTTTACTTTTTACAAAAAAATAGTAAAGGATGTGAGACGCAAGGCGAAAGTAAATAAAGGGCGTGGCCCCTGTGTATCTTTCATAAAAAATGACGATAGCAAATGATTGAGGCTGGACCCTTGAGAATCAAATTAGAAATCCTGATAAACCGTTTATCTTTTATCATTTATCTATATCCAAATTTTCTTAAACATATATGAAAAGAAAGTTAAGATAACTTATAGTTTAAAAAAATTAAAAAAAAAATTGGAAATCTGGTAAATTTTCGCTTGGAATTTAAAGAAGAATGAAAGAATCAAGACAAAACTTTTAATTATTACTCCATTCAAATTTCGCATGGCTTACATTTTTGCTCCCTTTTGAATTTCGTCCCTTAATTTTCGCTCCATTTTGCACCATCAGTTAGCTTCCTTTACTTTTTGCCCCCTTGTGGCGAAAATAAAGGCAAAATTTGAATGGAATAAGATCCAGAAGATTACAGAACCAAGTAAATATAGAAAATGTGAGAGTGAAATTACTAAAGCCAAGTAACTATCTAATATTATTCGCAGATCCCAAGTAGAGGCAATTTACTTAGAACTACTAGTTGGGCTGGGATCACAGGACGACACACACAGCATTTAACACTGAACAGAACCCTACGTGGGACTTTCAAGCTAACGAAGACGGGACAAACTCCAGCTACACAGTCTAGTGGCTAATCCTACTTAATTTAAATCATTTATAAATCATGTGCCTCGACGAGGACTCGAACTGCGGTCATAGCGGTGATAACGTAACGTCAATCTCGTTAAAACCCGGTCCATTATGACTCCATTTTGGGAACGAAGTTGAACGTAACGTATTAACCATTAGACTTTCATTACTTTAACACGATTGATCTGACTTTGAAAAAAAAAAAGCCTCCAGGTGACAAGGGCCGGGCGCAAATGTCACCATATGCGCCCGTTGTCTTAACTTGAATATAATTCAACAAAGATACCAATGAACTACTATTTGTTTATAGCTTTAACGTACAGGAAAATGGTAAAAAAATTGCCTTTAAGTCAAAAAGGTTGCTTACTACGAATATATTCGAATTCCGCAGCAAATGTGTGTTAAACAACCTACACTCATGACCTGTGATCAATTTAAATGTAAAATAAATTCAACCAGCGTCTGACATTATTTCCACCTTATGTTATTACAAGTTGTTAATAGCAACTGTTAAGCCTGGCAGGCCTTGTGTAATCACCATCATACTTTGAGACGTTTATTAAGTACTGAGCGACGAGTGATGACAAACTTGGAATGTCCCAATGACAGTTCGGTGTGAGAATTAAGCTTAAGCGTGAACATATGTGTAGATATGACCGGTAAAACTTGTCCGGTTGACCTGTCAGATGATACAGAACATATGTGTAGATATGACCGGTGAAAATTGTCCGGTGTACCTGTCCTGTGATTATATCTGTTTTCAGATGATATAGAACATATGTGTAGATATGACCGGTGAAACTTGTCTGGTGGACTTGTCCGGTGATTATATCTGTTTTTAGATGATACAGAACATATGTGTAGATATGACCGGTGAAACTTGTCCGGTGGACCTGTCCGGTGATTATATCTGTTTCAAAATGATACAGAACATAGATGTAGATTTTAGACCTGCTAAATTTGTTGCGCTCCCTCTGCTTTTGTTTTGTAATTTTGAATGAACAGTATCTCAAAAGTCATCGAAAGATTATCGCTCAAAATATGGCTCATCACGGCCTACTCTATACACGGCCATACATCTTACCGACAGAAAATCGAGTTGGGCGTTTTGGGACTATCTGCGATCAAACCACGCTCTGCTCCAGTGTATTAACCAGTATGTCCAGAATGCTTGGGCGACGGAATTATCTTTTGGGGATAAAAATTCGGTTAGATAAGGGCCTTTCGTACTTCTTGCTATTAGAGTCAACGAGCCAGTCGCTTTTATATTTTTTAGTCAGGTGGTTATGCATAGTATTTTTGTAGAGAAATGCACATAAAAGGGTTGTCCGTTGAGACAATGCTTAACATCCATTTTCTGTTTTAAGATGACGTTTTGACCTGCTAATCAACATTGAGTCGACAGTACACAGGTCCAGAGCTGGCAGTAGGCCCGGAGGTTACGGCCAGACTTGGCTCAAGTAAAAGTGGGGCCTCGCCCGCCCTGAAAAATCTAACCATTATTTTAAACTTTGTATGGAATCAAAGTGTCTAGAAAATGTTGGCCATCTGTCTGAATCTTTCGTAAAAAAAACAACGTCTTGACGGTATACGCTGATCACACATCTAGTTAAAGTTAAAGCCAGCAGCGAACTAAGTTCCAGTGTATGGACATTTCTTCAATAAATACATGCTTTTATGCTGTTTAGGGACTTCTAGTGCCGGCCCTGATGTTTTGGTCCTGCTCCGGGCCTGTCAGTACATCTCTTTTGCGTGCTGCTGAACAGAGACATGTATTCAACCAATGACCTCTAACGTTTAGTCATGTGACCCAGTAATCGCCCAAATTCACAATGTATGATAGAAGAACAATTATGGACCAATATCGCGGTAAAAGGGTTCCAAGAGGCAATATAATACAAAGGGATGTGATTCCACTAAGTTGGAGGTCAACGAGGTGTAATTAGACAAAAAATGATTTTGTAATGTACAAAGGGGCCATAAAGGTATACGTGATTTTTGGAATACAACAAAGTTTTCTGTTTACTCTCTGGTCTAATAGACGGAGGGTTAGAATAGTAGGGGGTTTGGAAAAGATTTCTAGAATTAATAGTCGGAGGAGGTTGGAATAATAGGGGGGGTGGAAACATTCTCAAGAATTAATAGCAAATTAATAGCAAGTTAATAGCAAATTCCTATTAATAGCAAATTATTAAGGAACCTTCTGTCAAAATTAATTAGTATGAGGGGTTGGAATAAAAATGTCATAGGTGGAAATCTTTTCAAAAATAAATAAGCGAGGGGGGCGTCTTTTAGAGACCAGAGAGTATGTATCTTAGTTCTAATATTGGTTCTACAAAGGTTCAATTATGATTCAAAAAGTGAAGTCGACGGCAATCAAGGGTAGAATGTTGTCACTGTTTGGTAAAGTTATAGTCAGTTCACAGTACAATACCGAAAAAAAATTAACTAAAAAGTCCATATCCATGATTCCAGGGTTTGAAGTTTGGATACCAGGGTTTACTGATTTGCCATTTTGATACATCATTAGTGTCGCAGGTAGATCTACCATGTTGTCGGTCGTTATACAATTGCATGCTTAACCCGTGGTGTGAATTGGGGGTGGGGAGACGACATATGATATGATATGTTTAAAAATAAAGACTTTTATGTGAAGTTTTTACGCGCTTTCTTTTGTTAAAAAAACACATGCTTGTTTTTATGTTAGAGTGTGTTTATACTAATAATTATATATCTAACGATTGCTTTGATCATTTTTCACAAAAACTTGGAAAATATCTTGAATTGTGTTAATAATACTTCATACGTCTTTTTTACTCGGTACATTTACTGGAACGCTGTTTTTTAGAAAGGGGGGCGAGATTATCAGCCACACTTTCATTTCAACGCATCGTGTGAGATAGATGAACGATAATCCGTGCACGAATCTCAATATATCTGACAGGGTAGACGAATGTTTATCAGATCTCATTCAACTTTTCGACGAATTAATATAGTGTAATCGCACACAGCAGGATGTTTGAGGGGGGATGTTTGACAGAAGCGCACCAGAGAATATTGGCCCAGTTGCAACTAGAAAAGTCATAGGAATATCAAGTGGCGTCGCGAAAAGTGTGTGTGTGTGCGTGTGTGTGTGTGTGGGGGGGGGGTACAAATGAATTGAAATCCGACAGTGTAATAATCATTTTTTCTTATCGTTGAAATAGATACTTCTGTCAAAACTGACTCTAGTGCCGACTGCTATCGAAAAATATACGATAAAGGTAGCTAAAATTCCGACGATTTGAGCTAAAAATCCGATAAAATTAGTCAAAACTACGATAAAATTAGCAGAAAATACGACACCATTAACCAAATATGGGACAATACTAGGCAAAAAAACGGCAGCTTGATAAAACCCCGACAACTTGATAAAAATCCGACAGCCCCCTCTATTGACGCCATATGAAAACCCAATACCATTCGATATCTAAATGATGTAAGGTCAATCACATACAGAGACTGGGCTAAGTGCCTTGGTGACTATTACCTCGGTCAAAATAAAACCAAGGGAGGAAATCCTCGGAAGCAAAATGCATCACCGAGGACTTCCACGGCCAGTTACACAAACCCAGGTCATAATTATCAATTAACCAATTACTCAACAAAATATGAACAATAAAGTAATATTAATAGTAACAGTAATAGTCGCTCGTTTACTCTCCGGCCAAAATTATCCTCGACCTCGGCAAAGGTTGCAGCGTAAAGTCTTTTCCCCGGCAGAAATGAAAGTGTCGACCGATGGACTTGGTAGGGATATGGATAGACTGGGATTAGAGCTTTGTATCAGAACAGAATGCACAAGGTGTCACGTCTAAAACATAAGTAGACTTTTAATGGCACTTTCCTCTTTTCTTTTGTAGAAAAGATCCTAAACGCACTCTAACAGCCGCCTGGTAAACCCAATCATATATTTCTGTTATTACACAAGATATATTTAGTCTTAATATGGATCAAAGAGAAGCCTGGTGACTAATCAGCTTTCCGAGTGATTGAACAACGGTTAAGCAGATGGACTTTATCACGTCATACTGTTCACGACGAACATAAGCCCTTTCGTTTCCCAGGCCTTATTACGAGAACAACACTGGAGTTAAGTTTTGTTTTACTTCTACTTACGATGACAGGGTCGTAGCAACCGCGGGGGCTAAAGGGGCTCCAGCCCCAGCTAATTTTTTGGGTGAAATTTACTAGTTGAATCATTTTTATGAATTAAGTCAAGACTCGAAAGCTTAGTTAGGTTTGCTCATAGGTTTGCTCATGCTTCTTAGGACAGCGCAAGTTAAAATTCTCTATTGGTGTTCATTCGAATAAGAATATTGATCAAAATTTGTCTTATAATTTCAGTAAAATGAGCTAAATTTATACATATTTAGAAAGTAAGAGGAACCTGTGAAAGTCATTTTCCAGGCATCTGTGAGCCCACAAAACCAACATTTTTCCCCTTCGTGCCCAACCATGGTGGGCCCTCAGGGAGACACAACATCATGTCAGCCCCCCAAAATAATATCGTCTGCTACGGCCCTGGATGAGTGACCAGCTACCTGTTATTATAAGAGTGCATTTAGTCGGCGCATTGGCTCAGTGGTTAGGTTTCAGGTTTCTCAATGGAGCGACCCGGGTTTGATCCCTCCTGGATCCCCCTAATTTAATCTAATAAATCACTGAGATAGTGTTCGCCACTCGCGGTGTGTTAAACGCGACATTGGATTCCGTTAAATGTTAAATGTTAAATGTGTCGTAATGTGATCCATCCCCGTTAGTAGAGCTTAATATATACTGCCTCTATCGGGAATGTCTATGTAAATGAATGAAAATCATACATAAAAAAAGCTATCTGTTTTAAGCCCTCACCTCTTCAGTGCATGTACTGGAACGTTTGTTTTCGGATCTGGAGTGTCTTTCGTGAATACACACACTTTAATGAGAGCAACTACATCCGTTTTTTTTTTATAAGAATATTGTTTTTTGGTTTCAAGATGATAATTCTTAACCTTTTGGCCAAATTCATCCTGGCATATTCTTAGGATATTCTTAGTATTCACATCATGTAAAAGATAAATATCGTTCTGAAGGAAAATTCAAGATGACGTATTCTTAGCATATTCTTAACTTTTTCCCCAATTTCTTCTTGATTATTCTTATAGAGTATATTTTTTTAAAAAAATGCGTCTAGTTTGGCCTGTTTTATTATTTAAGACAAAAATTAGCCGCTTAAAATTGTCCAACTGGGTTCAAGGTGAGGACAACCATTTAAAGAAAATAGGTGCTTCCATGCTTTTCCGGTTTTCAAATTTGAAGCTTGGGGTAAAAATTACTTTTGAAAACACTTACAAATTTGGCCAGGTCAAATCCATTTTTTAGTGCAAATAAGATATATTTTAATGAATAAGCATTTGTGTACATGCTATTATGAGGAGAGGAAAAAGTCTAAAAGGAAAGAGAATGAGCCATGTCTAAGGAAATTATCGTTTAATTGGTCCAAAATTACATCATTAAGTCTCATAAGAATATAAATCAGTTATTTCAGTTTTAACAAAACATCAAATGATGACATTTTGATTTTAACCAATCAGATTCTCGATGATATAATTTTCAACCAATCAAACAGCAATTTTACAGATAGTTTGTAGACAATCCGTAAACAAGCATAAAAGGCAACTACTGTTAGGTAGATTTGGCACTTGGTTGGTTAAAAATTACATCATCAATATTTTTCAGTTTTAACAAAACATTAAATGGTTTTATGATTATTGATTTTAACTAATCAGATTCTTAATGATATAACTTTCAACCTATCAAGCAGCAGATAAACAAACGTAAAAGGAAACTGATACTTGGATGACTGTTGTGGAATAAGATTGAGCTGTCTTAACGCGACGTTATGAAAACACGTAAATCTCCTTAGAGACCAGCTTACTGTTGGTGCGTCACTAAGACCAACAGATCAGTGCCCACTACTAGTACCGCCATTTTGAATTGCTTGCAGACAAAACAATGGCACATGTGAGCGGAACAAGTTGAAACATTTTCAAATCATTTGATATATACACTGAGAAAAAACATATATACTCGTCTTAAACTTGATCAAGAATAACATATTTTCAGGGGTCAAATTCATTGAGGAGACAAAAGAAGTTAATAAAATGTCGCCCGATGGAGAAAGTTTTGATAATTTGTTTGTCTAGAGCGATGTTTTAGCATTGGAATTACACATTTATCATGTATAGTCATTTTAAGCCCAAAAAATAATTGAGGTGAATAATTGGGGAAGCAATTGCATCCCCCGCAGCGACGCCTCTGTAATTCCAGGCTAGCAACCAGGCCAAATCACTTGATGTAGAGAGGGGGGATTAAGAAGACAAATTCTGCTTACAGATTTCTCCCAACGCGTAGTGGCATGTCATCTTTCAGCACACTTCCATTCATGTAAGTTAAGCATTGTCGTCGTGAGATACTTACTGGATGGGGGACGTGGATGGTAGAGGCGAGTGTCATTAAAAATGATGCAATAAAATGCACGCGACTCGGGCTCTTAGCGAGGGCACAATAAGTATCGGTAGACAATGCCGACGGGTCGACCCATGCCATGTGAGGAAAATTAGGTAGTCAGTTGGTACCTGTCGAGACACTAGATGAGACTTAAGTCATGGCCTCGATTAGCCCGATAACGGCTTTGCAAGACTGTTATATCATAAGTACAGACATTGCCTTGCATTGTCTTGCCTTCCAATGCTGTCATTTATGTCAAAAATTAAGAAATAGAAGAAGATAAAATCGAAAATGACTTTAAAACACTCAGAATAGTTTTAAAGATCCATTAAAATTAATGTTCAAAACGCGCGAAATCTTTTTTAAAATAAATGCCTTACTCGTGATTATGTGCTTCCAAGGGTAAATAACAGCTACCATTTTGGCGGTGCAAAACATTGAGATTAGTGACGTAACTCTGAAAGGTGAAAAGGAATATTGTACGCCGGAGGGTGTGATTTACGCTTCGACAAAATAAAGAAGAATTTTAAATGGCTGACCTTGGGCTGATATTTTTAAGGTATTACGATGGAGATTTCGAATTCCTTTATTTGCGAAAGGAAATGAAAAAGCTTTCTTTGATTTGTTTATGAGAGAGAAGGAGTTAAACAAAAAACTTTATTTTTTCTCTTATGTCGAAAAAAACGTCAAGTATTTTCATAAATCTGTCAACTAAAGACAGTGACAATATAATGAAACATCAGACGGATGCTAGGCGAAACAATTAAGTAATGTCATTACGTATTTAATTAATTATTCATCGAAATAACACAATAGTAATTATTATATTTTTAATCAATGTACACAGGATGTTGTCTTGTACGCAGGACACGACAATTTATTAAGTTTTTATAAGAAAACATTTTAGAAAAAAAAAATTAGTAAAAGAAAGATCCGCGAAGAAATTTTGATGAGACAAAATTAATATTTAGATCTTGATTTTTGATTATTGTAATTAGATATTTGTATGATTTTCAAGGTACGTCATTTTTTCTATTCTCTTAGAAATAGACTAGGTTAAATTTACATTAAATCTCAGCTAGAAAATGTTCTTCATTTCTTCTTATTTTGGTCAATATTTCGAAAAAAATGTTTGGTGTTGTCATAGTTAAAAACTAAAGGTCCGTTAAAAAACATGTGTTTATCGTCCCGCCCGCATGAGATTTAGTTGCCATGTCTCATGTTTTAAGAAAAGTATGATTTAGATTTGCAATACCATTCATGAAAATATATTACCCCGGTGGAGATAGAAAAATTTGGCCTTAGAAATTCAAAAGAAATAAATTGCTCGATGAGAAATAGACGTGTCACTGGCTCACTGACACAGGGTGTAACTCGACAAATATTGATTGAGTGGTGTAACTAATCACATATTTGGATTTCAAAATAATTATCGGTTTGACTCATTTAGGTCTTGTTTACCACTATTGCTGTCTTCTTGATATATCAAAACCTACTTTTGCGATTTTAGAGCAAATTTTTGAAATTTTTCACTCCTTGCCATATGAAAAGTTTTCTTCTACACAATACCAACACTGCTGTGTTCAGGTAAAAGGCAGTAAGTGACAAATTTTCAAAAAAAAATGATATTCTCAGATATAAGGTATTTTGATGCGGTATTCAGTATGTGGTATTCAGTATGTTACAATTAAATTCAAGTGGCACTTTTTCAGATAAAAGGCAGTATGTCACATGTTTTGCTCAAAAGGGTCTAATCTTGTTTAAGGTAAAAGGCAATATGAGACAAATTTTGTTCAAGGTAAAAGGCAGTATGTTCCAAAGTCTAATAAAAATGGTTGAATGATAGCTCAGTTGGAGAAAAAAGAAGGCAGTATGTTACATTGATTTTTATTTAAGGCAGTAAGTCACATAAATTGTACGATTTTTACAATGCAATGTTTTCTAATTAAACAAGATGGAGGAACCCGTGGAAAAAAAGTGAGATATTCTGTTGAAGAAGCATTAGATTTTATCTTGAATAGTAAGGATGAAGCTACTAAAAAGAAACATGAAAATATAAGTGAGAATTCAGCCATCAGAGAGAATTTAGATTTAGAAATAGATAGAGAAATTGGCAACTTA
>JAUKPT010003533.1:0-11960 GCA_032273505.1 Nanomia bijuga | reverse complement strand
TGTCCATTTATTTGCGAAGTAAACGTATTTTTAGATGTTTTTACAAGGGTGTCAACAATTTCTGTTTCCACTGTATATGCCGTGTAGCTGAGGAAATGTCTGGAGACATATAATTTTTGTGCAATGCAGCTGTAATGATTATCTGTGTTTTGCAGCTGAAGTAGAGAAAAAAATATTGTTGTTTGGCTGGAAAATTGTGGCCAATTAAGCTATCTTAAAGTAACAGCTATGTGCAGCTAGGGGTACCCCTAAAACCTCACCTTATATATGGTATGAGAGTAGTTTATACTTTGTTGTATCAATTTCACTCTCCTGAAAACGAATAGAACGGGTCAAACTTAGGAGGGAGGGTTCTTCTAGAAAAGGTGGGTAGATGGTTTTTGCGGATGAGTATATGAAAAACTGGAGAAGTTCAATTTAATTTTTTTTGTCTGGGCCCCCAGAAAAATTGTTTATAATTTCTGTATAAATAAATGTCGACAAATGTTGGCATATGACAGCAAAAGTCAGCATATAACGTCAAAGGACAGCAAAAGTTGGCAAATGTTGGCAAATGTCAGTATTTCATTAATATGCTATTTTGTATTTTTCTTTATTATTATATAATTTCTTTCAAATTTCCTGTCTTACCAGTAAAGGGACATCCATTTATTACTTAACAGTTTAAAGAAGGGAGGGAGTCACATTTTTTGTTATTCTTTGTACAACCTACGTAACAGCTAGATATTTTTCCAAAATGTGAAACTAATTCTAGAGTGATCTGTCTAGTTACAATAAATTGGAAGAAATCAACTGATAGTACATTCTTATCGTTTTTATGTGTAAAATGTAACAAACAAAGCAAAAAGACTGCACAGACAGCTACGAATGAAGAACATTCTCACAATTAGAATTTCAGTATAATTGCATATTCATTGTGCAATGTTATAAAAGACTGATTTTCGTGTTACATAATTTTTGGATAGCCCCTTACAGGAAAGAGCAAAATATCTTGAAATCAAACAACTTGGCTCAAAATTATGTGGTTTAGTCTGCATGAATATGAAAACACATATGAACTGACCCAATGATCCCATCCCTTTGCATAGACCCAATTCTGAATTTCTTAACCCTGTTACGTATACGTATATCTTTGGATCCCCCCTCCATTAGGTTGTTAATATCTCTCAAGTCCTTTGTTTTTTTAATTTTTTCTTCTGTGACTATTAACATTTATTTATAAGACACATTCTGGCAGATATTTGAGTTTACAGGATAAGTGGTTCAGTCAGGCCTTCAGTGTAGCGCGATAGAGTTGATCGCGATCACTCAAACTTCTGCAGCACACAATCGTGAAACCGATCACGCAAGTTAAGGAATTTTAACTTTTGGATCGCATAAAAGTATGTGCAAGCTCTTTGCGTGATCGTGTAATCAATCTCGTACATATTTCTTACTGACAGGCCTGCTCAGTGGTGCAAAATTATGCGACAAGTCAAAAATTCCTATATTGTCCCATGTAAACTTTAAACTTGGAAACAAGTAAGATATTGATGAGAGAAAGCATTTGACAAAGTTTCAAAAAAATCTGATACTACTATGACGTTGTTTTACAATGTCATGATGTCATAAGATTTTATTTAACAAAATCTGGATTAAAAAGTGCTGATGTCATCAAAAATGAGTTAAATTATGTTAAATTCCTAAAAAGACTTTTAAATACAATTCAAAATTCAAATGACGTCATATCCAAAAAATGACATCATGATGACACGTCAAAAAACTTTGACGCCAATCGAAAGTTTTTAATAGATCCTACAATTATGCCAAGTTCTAACCTTCTGGCTTATTATTAAGACCCAAAAAAAGACCATATGGAAAAGGGTTAAATCAAGTTTTAACCTTGTGGGTGTAAATGATAAGGTATATATAATTAAACGTCTACACTACACACATGCACACACACACTGCAAATGAATGGTCGAGTAGTTAAGTGTCACGCCAATCAATACTAGTTACAGTTTGATCAAGTTCAATACCGAGTCGCGCCAAAAAATTACTTTAATTTAGTGGTAGTTTCAACTACTCTTCTATGGTATGGTTTGTACTTGTGATGGAACAGCCATGCACAAGCTCTTTACTCTTTATGTTTCGTCAGCTAACAAATGACTATCCAATTTCTCTCACATGGCATGAGTCGACTCGTCGGCATTGCCTAACGATAGTTAATGTGCCCTCGCTAAGAGCCCGAGTCGAGTACACTTTATTGCATCATTTGTAATGATACTTGCCTCTAACATCCTCGTCCCTGATCGTGTAAGTATCTCACGATGGTGATGCTTAACTGAATGAATAGAAGTGTGCTGAAAGATGATATACCACTTCTGAGGTATTGAAAGCTAGATTACTAGAAGTGTGATACTACAATAGTTAGGCTGTAAGTCCATCGGGTCAACCCAGGCCATGTGAGGATATTGGTAAGTCAGTTGGTACCTGGCGAAACACTAGTTGGAAACTAAGTTGGCAAATGAGCCTACAGCTCGGTATGACTGTTACACCATAAGTGCTTCCAAAGATAATTAACACTATTCATACAGAGTATCTCCCAGCTATTTTCAATGTCCACCCCCCCAAGATTAGGTCTCGAACAATCGGTCCAAAAAGCTACAAAAAAATTTAGGGACTTTTTTTTACTTTTTATTACAGTAATACACATACTCGATTACAAACAGACTGTTTCAGATAGGCCAACAACAAAAATCCCCCCAAGATGAAACTATGCTGTTCATTTTACTATTATCATTATATATAGCCCCCATCCTCCAGGAAGGACGCCGAAATTTATTGTCGGACAGCCACATTTGCTGACAGTTGGGTAAATGTCGGATTTGTCGGCAAAACAGCAAATATCAGTGTCCTTCCTGTGGGAGGACCTCACTATACAGTATATATTTTAAACTGGTGTGGTTGGCAAATAGAGGGGGGGTTTTCTCAGAAAGGCAGGGGGTCAACCATCTCTAGGGAGTGCCCGCTTAAGAATTTTCTGTACTTTTGGTGTACTTTCAGGAGCCCTGTGAATCTATCCTAAAAAAAGAATGGAATGTTACAAATCATCTGGTTTATCTTGCAAATGATCATAATCAGGTAGTTTGGTCTGGTCTATATTATCTGAAAAAGTGCTCTGTATTTGGTCTGTAATACAGACTTTTTACTTTACATACTTGGCTTCAGGGTCTGAGAATATTGCAGGTGCCACAGGCATCTCCTAAATGCGGCTTGGATTCTAGCGAGTAGCTCTCTTGTTAGACAAATGTATTTTCGAGTCAATTTTCTGATATTTAATGAACATAAACAGCGTTGTTGAAGGTTAAAGTTTATTCTAATCATGCAGTTAATTTTTGCTATTTGAGAAGACATTTTTTATATATATTCTCTAACCATCATGGTGGTTAGTTATATCAGTTATATGAGAATTTGTCTTTTTAAACACGCCTGCAAGCAACCAAAAGTATTCTCCGAAACTGCTTGACTTGTCAGCACTGGTAGTGGCATTTGGTATGTGAAATGGCTTAGGAAAAATAAAAAAACAACTTTCTCCCCATAAAGCCTGACATTTAGTCAAACATCCTTTTTAAATGCCTGTAACTGTATGTATTTTGATTTCTCTTCCATTATATTTTAGATTTATATATAGTTAATTGATTGGGCTTGTAAAAAAAATGAGACAAACTATTCTTCTGATTTTCTTATTGAAATGCATTTCTTGTCAACTACAATGTGAAAAGAAAATTGTTGATGTTTCATCAAAAGTTACAACATGTAGAAATCACTCACTATATCATCACTTTATCTGTCCCACTATTCAAAGTGCAGTTGAATTTATGACGAAAGAGGATGAAATTGGATTAAATGATGCTTGTATTCGACTTCAGAGCAATCAAATATTAAAGAACATATTAATGTTAGTAAATGTTGTCAATTTAACAATTACAAAAAATGAATCCCAGAATATTGACATTAAATGTAAATTCGGTGCTGGTCTTAAGATAATAAAATCGTCAAATATTTTGATACAAGGAATAAATTTCAACCAATGTGGAGCAATTCATCTATTAACAGAGCCAAGTAATTTTGAAATTTCATCTGCGCTGCTGATTTATGATGTTACCAATTTGTCATTGGTTGATTCAAGTTTTTTATCGAGTAGAGGATATTCAATATTTCTCAAATACATCAGTGGGAACTTTCTTTTTAAAAATCTACATGTCTATAATGGCTCCTTGGTTCCACACATGGACTCTTATGGTATTATTCTTGATTACTACGGTGGTGGTGTTTATTTGGAGTTCAATTTTGTTACAATTAACCAAAATAGACGTCGTGTTGTATTCGAGTCTTGTTTATTTTCAAGTAATATTGCACATACAAATTCACTAAAACAAAAGACAAATGTTTACGGACTCCCATTTAAGAAAGGTGGTGGTTTAACAGTTTTAATGAGAAAGAATACAACTTCTGATACATTACTTATTCATAGCTGTAGATTTGAAAAAAACAAAGGTGTTCGGGGAGGTGGGTTGTATGTTACTGTAGGCAAAAAGATGGAACATGTCAACATAACACTTGACCAAGTCGAATTCATTAAAAACAGAGCTGAATATTCAGGTGGTGGACTTATCATTTCATTGCAACAAACACATTTTCCAAATCATTTCATCAATTTAAAAGGGTGTGTTTTTAAACAGAATAAAGTTCGTGATGGTGAAGGGGGTGGGGTGACATTTCGATCTCTCATTCATAAAATGCGAAATATTGTTGAAGGACACTTTAAGAATTGCACATTTTCAAAGAATTTTGCTCATATTGGTTCAAGTGTCCACATTCAAAATGTTTATGTAAGTTTTACCGATATTGTTTTGCATGGAATCAAAGGGACAAATAACAGCCATGAGTTGACGTCAAATGACCTTGCTGGTGGTTTATATGCTTTCCAATGCCACTTACAAATTAATGGAGATAACAATAGAGTTCAAGGTCATGAATTCACTGGTTTTATATTAGATACATCTCTTCTTTCTTTAAATGGAAAAATCATTTTCAGTGATAATAAGGGTTATAATGGTGGTGCTGTTTCTTTGCTTGGTCATTCAAATGTTGTTTTTGGACAAAGAAGCGTTTTGAATTTAACTAATAATTATGCTTATAAAAATGGTGGGGGAATTCATTTTGCAGTACCAAATCCTATTTTCATTACAGAAACTATTGGGTTTGATATGTATCCATGTTTTTTAACATTTCAAGGAGGCATAAAGAACTTCAAGGGGAGGATTGAGTTCCATAACAACACTTGTAAGAATAGTGGTTCTGCCATTTTTTCAAGTACCTTACATAATTGTAAAGTAGAAGTAGAATTTATTTCAAAGAATCATAATTTTCCGTTACCCAAAGATCAAACTATAAACACATATGCAGTAGGTATTAATATATCTCGAGCCGATTGGAATGTATGGCCAGGAAAGGTTTTCCAACCAAAAATCCTTTTATATGATGAACTTTATCAGAAAGTTAACGAAGCCATTGATGTGAAAATATCTTCTCAAAATGGATCAGTTCAAATTGAATCAAAAAACGAGAGATTTCTTGTTCGCAATGAACGTATCAAGTTGAAACTTCTTGTTTCGAAAAAACTGCATGAAAGATATGATTTAAGATTCAATCTATCAGTTTCACTTGCAAGAGACGGAACAATAAAAACTAGATGTAATGAGTTGAAATTGAAGCCATGTCAATTAGGCTTTACTTTTACAGAAAAGCAATGCATGTGTAATATACAAAAAAACGAAGTCCGTGGTATTGCAGCCTGCTATGGCGATAAGCCATATATATTACTTGGACGTTGGGCAATGCCAAATCAATCAGCTCTTGCTACAGACAGTGAAACTACTCAAGCATGTCCAAAGAATTACTGTCGTAAGAAATGCAATGACAGTATCACCAAGCTTTCTTGTCCATATGAACCTGAAAAATTTAATCAATGTGCCGTTAATCGAAGTCAGACATCAATTCTCTGTAGTCAATGTAAGGAAAATTTATCTGTTGCACTGGGATCAGGAAAGTGTATGGACTGCACTCGAGTAGGAAAATTGAACATTCTTTGGTTTTTGCCCGCAATGATAACAGCAATGATTTTAATTGTGTGGATTATCATAAGACTTGATGTTGATATATATAAACATTTCTTGAACGGTTTCTTATATTATTATCAACTTCTACCATTATTGATTCAACCGAATTTTCAATATTGGAATGGTTTAGATCACTTTGTATCTATCATGAATTTAAATGGCGTTGGAGATGGTTTTAGTTTGTGTTTGTGGAACGGACTGAATGATCTGCAGAAAATGGCTTTTAATTATACAATTCCTTTTTTGTTGATTTTAGTCTTGATTGGGTTCTCTTTATCAAATAAATATTGGAGGAAAGATAGATCTAGAGAGGAACATTGTATCCATGCGTTTATTGTAATTTCTGTGTGGGCATATACTGATCTGACACGCATTACCTTCTTACTATTAAAACCAGACAACATTAATTGTACCCTTCGTGTCCATATCTATGCACACGTTGAATATCTCAGCAGTGAACATTTGGGTTTCTTCATTTTAGCAAGTATTGTATTTACAATAGTTGTTGCATTTCCATTTATGTTATTGTTTTCTTCATGGCTTCGCAATTTTAATTCCTGTTTTTATATCTTCAACAATCCCTTTGCGCGATGGGTTTATGTTTTTGATTCATTTAAAGACAGTTTTAAGGATGACAGGCAATATTTTGTTTCATATTATTTTTTTTGTCGATTGATTTTTCTTGGTATAACAACCTTCATGGAAAAAGATGTTATGGAATCAATGTTATTGGCTATACTTTGTCTCATTGTTTGTTTAATATTTCAACTTGCATTGCCGTACAAGACAAATACTTATTTTTGGACGAATATATATGATGTGATTGCATTGGCTGATTTAACTGCTGTTGCTATACTGAGTTTTGCGACACGTGTGGTCCGAAAAGATGAAGATAAGAAATTGTTTATGAATATTATCAACGTCTTGATGCTTTTACCTCTCATTTTGTTTTTGATGAGGATAACATATCTTCTCTTTAATCTCAGCAAGAAAAGAATTCAAGGTAAGGAGTTGTGTTTTGACATTTAAGCCAGATTAGCAAATTAGCAAAATGTTTGTGGCGCGAAAAGGTTTTAGACATTAAAGGCTCTAAATATGTAGAACCATATCATTTAAGGGAAATTTGGTTGTCCCCTTATATAGGAATTAAGTCATTGATTTGAAGTACTAAAGAGCTTGTACATAGCTGTTCCATCATAAGTGCAATTCTAAAAACTCAATTGCGTAAGGTTCACACTTGTTGAAACAAGCATGCACTCATGCTCTTTACATAATCATTGAGGCATTGACGCGCTGAATTTTTCATTAGTTATAGTCGTCTGGGGAAAGAATAAATAAGGGGGTTGCTTGAAATTTACGTGGCTGGGCAGTGAAAAACATGTTCGTTTCTAGATTATCTAATACCATCGTTTTAGCCATTTTCAGCTATTGATTTTGCCTGGATATCTAAGAATATGGAGAGGATGCAGTCCCCTTTTTCTAGCCATTGCCTCCTAAGCCTATGTCATCAGGTACCAACTACTATACGCATTGACTCACCTGCCTTATTTTAAAAGATATTTCTAAATATTTTTAGTCCAGAAAGTAATTTCATTATTAGGTTTGTGACTTTCATTTCAACCCTACTGGCTGTGGAGCTGATCAATCAGAGCATTTACAGAGTGAAAGTAATTCAAGAGTGAGCGCTTGATCTAGATGAATAAGAATACTGGAAACTTGGGATTTTAAAATACTTTAGAATTTTCTCCCATAAGATCTGAAAAAGCAGTGTACCACAAACGGTCTCTTTTTAGTCACCTTTTTGATGTAACAAGTCTAATTTCAAGTTTCTTTTTTGCAATTTTTTATGTTCGGAAATTTTGGGAACACTGGCTTGCATCCCTCAAGAAGTTTCTCTTTTCAGGAACAAAATGTAAAACTGCTAATCAAATTCAAGTTAACTAAAATTCTCATGCTATATAAGTTTTTGAGACGATCCTTTGTTTTTTCTTTAACTTGTGCATGTTCTTCTTCATCTAGATGTGAATGAAGCGACTGATGATGAAAGATCTGAACTTTTGATAAATCCCACTGAAGAGTTGCCTACAGGAGGTCTATTTGCTAGCACCGACGAGGATGATGATTGAGGATCACTATAAAGTCCAGTATAGTCATTTATTTGTTAATATACTCTCTGGTCTGGAATAATGTCCTACAAATTACTTTAAAGGAAGAAATTCTGGTGAATTTGGCATATTTCTTTATAGAAAACACGTGATCATGAAAAGGGTAATGATGATTAGCTGATCGAAATCCCCCAAATTGTGTCGAATTTGATGAATGAGTGAACTCACCAAAATGTCTTCCTGAAATCAAACTTAAATCAAATAAAGTTCTATTATCACTATCAATTTCTCCTATTATTGGTTTTATAAAAATATGAGTGTCGGAAATTCTTGCTATCTCTTCTCACCCAACCACCGCCATCATTACCAACAACTTATATTGATTATGAGAAAAAATTAAAATAATTTAGGAAATGATAGTACAGCCGTATTTCTCTATTCATGCAAGTAGACAGTGAATTCTTCCTTCAGTATATTTTAACAGTTTCCAGTATTTTTGTTCATTGTATTACTATTATTTATAAAAAATAATCATAGATTGCATGAAAGATTTTGTAGTGTTTGGCGATGAAATTATTTAGAATTGTTTTTAAAAAATTAGCTCAATTCTAAGGTTTTACAACTATTGGCAGGTACATCGTCTTCTTATTGGAATGATATGCTCAATTTCCATATTTTTTTAACAAAGTCCTGTCATTGAAGCACATGAAATAAAACTACAGATTATGACTTTATTGCATGGTCCAACCAAAAGCAGCATGTTATCATTGTATGTGTCTTTTTCACAAGCATTTGGCTCACTTGGAGTTTGCAACTCCTCATTTTTTAGATTGATCGTTTTGCTAGTATTCATCCATGGGGTTTTACTATCTTATAAAGAATTGTCTATAAGATATAAGTAACTAAGGTTACTTAAAAAATGTCATTATTTGATAAAGACAGAGTTGACCTTCAATATTAGGGGAGGAAATTACAAATTGAAGGGGGGAATCGCAATTGAGTAAATTAACATTTCATGAATTTAGCACCCAAAAAACATGGAACATTTTTTTTTTCGGGGGACAACTCTTATATTTTCGACGAAGTTGTTAAAGTTAAAGAGTCACAGAATATTTCAAACTTTATGTGATGATGCAATTCCATACAATCTTTTCACAGAATTCTTCTGATATGACTTTACATCATTTTTTTTTAGCTCCTTTAAACGTTCGACATGATCGATGATCATCGCGAAAAGAAACACTGTGTCCTAATCTAAGACGCCGCGTGTAAATAATAAGTCTGACATGAAGCCGTACAAACGTCTGCACCGTTTAACACAGAAGTCGTAAGACAAGTACTCTGATGATGCAATGCAATATTTTTGAAATAGACGGTCAATTTGTGAACTTATCATTCTCATTACTCCATTACTCCATGATTATACCTGTCTAAACCGGGAATCCTATTTGTAGCCGAGGGGTAACTAGCTTACTTAGATTCTAAGTGGAAAATGAATATTCTTGGATATGTACGAAATTTCTAGCGAGTGATCGTATGCAGCTATTAATCAGACACTTAATATTAAGCAAAATATTTTCTTAAAAGATTCCGTATAATGATTTTTCAAAATGCCTCTAAACAGCAACCATCTGCGCTTTGCATGGCATGACAGTTGGTCGTGCAGGTACCTCTATAAATAATAAGTGTGACTGTTTATTGGCATATTTTAATGTTTAAAGTATTTTAAAGAAATATTTGTTGACAATGAAAACAATGTATCCCTGTTGACGTTACTTCATGTGTCAGCGTAGATGTTAAGGTAAGGTATGGGAGGCGTTGTTTTCATTTTGTAAAATCAACCAATACCATTTTGTTTTTGACTTGTTTTTCTGTTGTTCTATTTCAATTAAGTATTTTGATAAAATTCATCTGGTACACTGAAAACCATCTATACCTTTTGAGATCATGACCCATTAACTTCACCATCTCCAATATTTTGCCTTCTAAGGATGATGTCAGTATAGATCAGTAGATATGTTCTCAGTTTCTGATGATGTTTAAATCCAAGTATGATTATTGAGCACGAATATTGGTCGACAATTAGCAAGAATCACAACGGTAAATATTTTGGCCAAAAGTTCTTCTTTCTTCCCCCCACCATTTTGCTATTTTGCTTTATTTCTTCCCTGTTTTAGGGTGCGAAACAATAGAAATCGCTTCATTTCTTCCCTATTTTCCAAATTTCGCTTATTTCTCTCCCCTGTTGGCCAAAATATTTACCGTTGAAGAATCACTTAAGTTTTCATGCAATAATCTTTTTGCTTCGGTCGATTGTATAAAAATGTAGCCTGTGGAGTCTTGTTGTGCTCTTGAGCTTTTAAAGACCGCTTTGTGCACCACTGCACTCTCCCTATTTAATTGCGTTATTTATCTTAGAAAGAGGTAGGTTGCAACAGAGAAATTCATTCATTCTCAACTATGTGAATGTAATAGCGAAATATTGATCTTGAATCAGTATATGTAATCAATAGAAAAAAGATTTAAAAAAAACACACTAAATTCTTATAAAAACGCCTAATTTTAGTACATTTTATGTCGTTTTGTATGTATTTTCATAGAAGTTTGTCTATATTTTCTGTAAATAGTTTTTTATCTTTATTCTGTAATTTCGAATTTTATTGGTTTTTTAATTAAATGTATTTTTAAACATAAAAATGTTCGTTTTTGATTAGATTTTGAGTATATATGTCCCTATGCACCCTCCCTCTCAATCTGCCAATGTATTTGAAATATCTAGAAAGGGGGATGGGGTTAACATGACACCTCAATATTGCTTTGTGGGGAAATATTCATTAGAGGGACCAGCAAATACTAAGGATCGTAAAAGTTCGAGAAATAATCTTTGATTTTAAGAATAACGTTCCCTTCGTATATAGTAAAAGGTAGTACCAAGGAGGAATAAAGAACAGTACTTAGTATACAAGAAAGAGGCAAGATGGCTAAAACAATCACTTCATATGTTCTTAAAAAAGGTTTCCCATTTTGATTTTTAAAGCACTCTTAGGTTTGCTTAAGTACAACCTTGATCGATTTTTCTGAAAAATTGATTTTTAGGGCATATTTAGTAAATATTTTCATACTATGCATTACAAGCTGCGTAAGAAAATACCAAGAGAAAGAGAGATTATGCAAAATTTGCCACAAACAAGAAGAGTGAATGAAGAGCACTACCTAATAAACTGTAACAATCGATATATTAAGGAGTCGAAAGAGAAATTTTTCTGAACAATATAAAAGCAAGTAACCCTCAATTCTCCAAATTTACTGACCAAAAAATCATAGAATATGATATAACCATGCATGATACTAATACTCAACTTTTCACTACTACGCTCAGTACATCCAGAAAATATCAACTACCTTAAAAACTATCTAGTTCAAAGATCAAAATATATAGGGGGCTCTCTGGTATTCGGACATTTTAACATTAGATTGAATTGATCTAAGAACCTGATCCAATATACATTATATTGATATCCCAAAAGTACAACTAGTCATTGGCCTTTACATGAAACTATTCCCGCTTGTTTAAGAATAATCAAACATAATTAGCGAGAATATTCGTTGTCAAAATCATTTGATGCATATTATTCGAGTGCTGTCGTCGTGATATTTATGTCAACAAAAATATATTCGTTTCTATAAGAGA
>JAUKPT010003532.1:0-11961 GCA_032273505.1 Nanomia bijuga | reverse complement strand
AGTCACAAAATATTCACGCTTTAAGAAATCCCTTTTTTTATATTTCTATATTATTTACCATAGTTTCATGTATTAAGTTAATCACCTTTCATTTTAATTGATTAGATGATTAGATGATCAAAACGTGTTTTTTTATATCAAATTAAGTTACATCAGAAATGCATACATAACATCACCTTATCGACATAAAAAACAGTGCAACTCATGTCCGGAAAAGTGTCCGGATAAAATCCTGATAAATTCTTGATATTTCTGCGATAACCCCATGTAAAAATATTTTTTCGTTCTCGAGTTTATTGGCACACACACACACACACACACACACACACACACACACACACACACACACACACAAACACACACACACACACACACACACACACACACACACACACACACACACACCACCACAAGGGAACACTCGTGGCGGACATTATTTAAGTGGTTTTTCAGATTAAATTGGGATTGCTCCATAGCGAAACCTGAAACCTAACAGATTTTAACATCTGCAACTATTTAACTTAGTTTAAACTATTTTTCATTAATTTCTTATACTTAACTTCTTTTTTTTATGTATTGGTTTAAATAATTATAATCCCTGCTTTTTTCTCTCGCTTCGAGCTTTTTGATGCTGTTCAGTAGATGCTCAGTAGTATCTGATTGATAGCATTTATAGTCTTCAAATGGTGTTCAAATTGTTTGGTCATCTTAAGTTTCATAGATGGGTTTCATTGAAAATGTCAATGAATTATGTTAATATGCGTTGGGTGGAAAATCTTTTTTTCAGGATTCCCAGATAAAAGTTAGGAAAAGTCACAAAGTCCTGGCCGGCAATCTTTAGCGGTTTTCCAAAGAATTAGAAAAAACAGGAGGGTGATAAAAATTAAAATGTCGCCAAAAACGTTTTCTCTTCTATGATCTTAGTTGAATCAGATATAAACTGGAAAAATGAAGAATTAAATAGTATAAGAAAAAAGCCTTTAACCTAAATCAAAGCTTGGTTCTTACTTTCAAGTAAAACGGCAAACATGGCGGTCGCGCTGTTATCATGATGTGATAAATATCATGTTAGGTGGGAGAATTTTACTTTTTAATCAAATGTATACTTATTCAAGGACAACTTAAATAATTATTTAAGTTGTCCTTGACTTATTTAAGACATATATTATTCGTTGCTCGGTATGTTAGTGACGGGATATGCAGTTTGTAAATCGTATTTAAGGAATAGGCGTCCAAATACGAATTACACACCGCATATCTCACCGTATCCCGTCACTAACAGATCGAGCAACGAATTTATCCTGCCGAAAATCTATGTCACTGTACAATAATATCATTATCCTTCGTATAATAACCTTTTCTGATCATTTGTTGTATAAAACTTGATAGATTTTATTGACGTCAATTCCTTGCATTCTATTGTTTTGTTTACATTTTTAATGACACTGCATTTTTTTTATGATATTTGTGATATTCTCAAATGCCAAAAAATTACAGATTCTACTGTAAGCACAATTATAAAAAATAAACTATTAACTATCGTTAGTAAAATAAAATAATAATAATAAAAATACAGTTCATAATGTGCTGGCATAATTTAACTTATTGTTTTCATTATTTTTCATTTAATGTCAATTTATTGTTCTCATTGGCTCGATCATCCACTCTACATGTTCGAAGAAGTTGGCCACTTTCACCAAACGTTGCAAATCCTGGCTATACAGATCGTTTTCGTTCACTCCCCATGCTACCACTAGCTGTGTAATTTCTGGGCATCTGAAATAATGTTCTGTAGTTCCCTTATCTTTCTTGCATAATTCGCATAGCCCATCCCCTCTTCCTTTATAGTTTCCCGCCAAATTCGTCATATGCAGTCTTGTCCTTATAATCTTCTTCGTCATTTTCAATCCAGTACTTTTCAGGTATTCTTTCTTTTCGTAATTGTCATTCTGTACTGTTCTCATCTTGCTCATTTTTCTGCATTTTTCTATAATTTCCTGCTCCATGGCTGCACTTATTTTCTTCTTCACATGCCTTTTCCATGTGGATTTTAACGTTTCTTCTGCCACCATCTCAATTTCACATTTGTTCAACTCTCTCTTTACGCCTGCATACCGAGTTGTCTCCCTCTCCATGTTTTGTTGGGCTTTAATCACTTTTTTAGCAATTCTTTCGTTATTTGATGTGACAATATTTTGGTATAGCATCATTTTTTTGTACATTATTCTTCCTCTCATTGTCCACCATAAGCAACCCATAATATGGGGTTGAAATCGGAAGCTCAAGGATGCCAACAAGAATCTTGTGTTGCACTTTTTCTAAATCTTGGATCTCCTCCTGAGTATAGCAAGGGAATCCTTCAACACTATTCAACAAGCTAGGAATCATCACTGTTTCCAACCAATCAAAAGATTGAATTAACCATAATTTGGTAACGATTCCTTTAGTCCTCAAAATATTAAAAACCTGATAAAGCAATTGAAACCAACAAGTCAATGAGTTGATAATTTTTAGTCCTAAATTTTTGCAAAACATAATAATTTTTCTCAAATGATACAATGAATTGTGTCTTAAAAAGTTCCTCTATCTGATATTAGTTCCATTAAGATTTAAGTTATTTAGTTATTAAGTTTTTCAATTAGGATATTTTTTCTATATTTTTTTGTTAAAAATAAGTTTGATATTATTTTCATTAGAATTTTTGTTTTTGGAAAAGAGAAGAATCTTTTTTGTAATTGTTGTTGTTGCTTTTTTGTTTGCTTACTAATGTGGAATCCATGTCATGGTTGCGCCAGAGATTCTAAAGTACAATTATCCTCTGCGCCATGCAAGATTGACAATTTGATAGGGCGATCCTAGTGTTTTATTTATGCTTGCATCAGAAAGCATCAGAAAATCGTGGTTTGCTCACCATCTCAGGCAATAAGTTAATAAATACAAACCATCTCCAGTCTAGAGTGGGGATGTCATGGATGCAAGTCTTTCTGGTAAAACTGGAATCCTGACCCTTCGTGTGGTTTTCCTGCTTTTCAGAAATTCCTGCATTTTAATAGATTTCATAAATGTCATTTTCAAATGAAAATAAGATGATTTGAAAATGTGCAATATTACTCCATATATGTAACCCTCCATAACTGCTCTGAATAGTTCAAAACAACCCCAAAAATTCTAAATTTCCAGGGACTTTGCCCCTGCCCCTGGGAGGCTTAATGTACTGGGATATGGGTCTACTGACTACATATTGCAAAATATACTGGATTTCAGAATTTTCTTCCTCATGGAAATTTTGATATGACGTTGTTGAGATGAGCCTAACTAGAGTTATATTTTTCCTTTATATCTTTTAAACAAATAGAATTAACTATTGTTTGTCAAGATCAGGGAAATGAAAAAGTTGTACTGAGATGCACTGGTATTTTGAAAAAGATGTACTGGGATGTACTGGGATTTCGAAAAAAAATGAGTGGTCACCTTGCCATTCATAGTCATAATCTAGTCCCCCACACTCTCACAGAATCGACAAAAATCGACATAAATCGACACAAATCGACACATTGATCCCGGTCGTGCTCTGTCGATTCCAGGTGTGGTATTTGATGTTTCAAACCAAGTGAAACAAAAACCTTTTTGGTTCTCGGTAGAGATTTGGTAAAGTAAAAAAACTAAAATCAACAAAATTTACATAATCAACATAAATCAACAAAATCGACGCAAATCGATTCCGGACGACTTCTGTGGATTCTAGGTGTGGGGAGGACCTCTAGTAGGCTAAAAAGGAAGAAGAGGCTCATAAACACTTAAAAGACGAAAAGATTTAGGGAATGGCATAATATGGATTATACACATTAAAAATCCACCAATGATCTTACTCCCATTTGAATTCTTTGTTTAATGGTCTTTACTATTGCTGAGGTGTTTTTATGATTTTGTGAATAAAGAATGCGCACTGAATATTTTAAATACAGACGACCCATTGACTAGAGCCAATCCTTTTTTGAAGGCTAAACAGGAAATATTATGTTGTTTTTGCCTAATGCCTTTACAAGGATGAAAAAGGACTTCATTAGAAATTTTGGCATCCAGAAATTCAAAATTTAGATATTGTCTAAAACGAAGAAGAGAGAAAATATGGAACATTTAGGTAGCATCAACTTCTGCAAATCGGAGGCCCTTTGACGAAATTCGCAAAAGATTTTGGACGCTGACATTTTTTAAGCCGATAGACTTGTGATTTAAATCTGACATTTCACATCAAAAAAATGTTGCTATATCTCAGTTACCATTTTTTATATTGGTTGCATGGAAACCAAAAGTGAAACAAAATTGATTTCATTGATATCGAGAAAATCAAAATTAACACTAGGTCATTTGCTGATAACCCGTCTTAGAAAGTGTGTAAACAATCAATAGGCATCCATTTTTGCACTTAAATGCAGCGGAGTATGTCTTTCATAAACATTTACACTAAGTCGCAAAAATATGCAACCAACATGGAATGTAATGGATGATAACTTCTTAAATCTTTGCTTACAATTCTTGTTCCATTAAAAATGTAATAAAATGTTCAAGAATACTGCTCAGAAATGTCCCAAAATATTAAATCTTTGGGCTGTTTCAGAGGTCTAAATTCTTGATCTACAGTAATCCCTTTGAATTCAATCTGCAGCTCAATCTGAACATCTGCCTCTCAGAGGGATTGTGGAAAATGGTCAAACTTAGCAGAGGCCACAACAGAAATAATTGAAGTTTTTCCTTTTTTGAAGAAGTGAGACTCGAGATTAGCTGTATACAATAATTACCAAAAATTTCTGTCACTTTAATTTCGGACATTTAAATTTCGGACAAGAATGATGTTCGCATGTACAATTTTTTTTTCTCTTCTACAGTAAAATGTTGTATTACTAATATGTAATTTCCTATCAGTGAAATTGATAAAAATAGTGACAGATGACATAATCTAATCTTTTTTTTTCCTACATATTTTTGCAATATTTTGGCCACCCGGGTTAGATTTTTATTTCGTAACCTGGTGTGCCAAAAACAAATCTATATTTTCTTTTGGCCTAACAATAAAAAAAATTAGAATCCAGAGTACAGCAAGAAAACTTCTCTGCTCCGCTACTCCTCTAGTAATGATTGATGGAAGCAATTCATCTTGCAATGAGGCCTCAAGGGTCATCAAAAACTGAATACTTTTCGATGACTGTGTCATAAATAAATAAAAAAAATAAATACAAAATAGTGACAGATGACATAATCTAATCTTTTTTTCCAACATTTTCTCCTTCCTGCGGAAGTAATATCCAAGATGATGTTCATTTTTGCAACTAAGTGAGTATAGCAAGCAATACGAGCATAGCGAGTTCTTATTCAGCTATAAAGCCACCCTCCCTAATTTATTCCATCATTTTTTCGCCATTTTGCAAATAAAAGTACTGCCATGTACTAGTATTTTGCAAACAAATGTACTGCGATGTACTGGGATTTTGGAAAAAAACTGTCCACCCTGTTTAATCAGTTCTAATTTCAATGTGACATCAAAAAATGACATATTGAACAGAACCAAAAACAATTAAGACTTTATTTTTCAAGATTTGATATGTATCAGGTTCCACTTCTTATTCAAAATTCCAAAAATTGAAAAATTGAGAAATTGACCCTAAAAGATTAATATTTGAAGGAACAAAATTCCAGGCAAGAACGCGTTTCTCTTGGTAGCGATAAGATCTTAATGATTTTTTGCATTAAGCTAGTCTCAAGTAAACCAGAAAAGTGATGGAGCCCTATTTTCGAAAATATAAGATTTTTGGGCCAAATCTTTGCAATATGTGTTAAATGCTTTTTTTTCAAATGTTTATGTACTCACATAATGATATACTGGCATGATATCTATCAGGTCCTGGTGGTCATGTAATATTGTTCTAATGTTCTAATGTTTTAAACAACCTTTTTTTAAATCATTTTTTTTTAAATCTGAATTGATTCTTCTAAAAAATAATAATTATTAATGAAATATTTTAATTTATTTGAAAGCAATGAATTAAAAACTCTTACTTTATATTTTTGACGATAAAAAACACCCCTTCAAATACAACCTTCTTCAGGTAACCCCATTTATTACACAAAAAAGCTCAACCCCCGCTTCAGCCCATTTTGAGAATTCCCAACCCCCCCCTCCCCCTCCCCTAACTGGGTAAAAGAGAGTTGTTGTTGTGAGTTGTTGTTGTGAGTTGTATCCTGGTATTTGACTGTTAATTAAGGGATCTGAAAAACTGTTATATGCTGGGTTGATAAGAGCTTTAAAACTCTGGGGGAAAGTAAAATTTAGCTTTTTCTTAAAAATTCTGAGTTTTAAATATTTTCATTAGAACCAAAATAGAATTGTTGTATGTCAAATCAGTCCCCAATATGAAAAGAACTTGTCTACTAAAGAAAAAATATTAGCCGGTTGTCTGGGAAATTTACAGAAAAATTGGATAAAAATCTGGGAAATTCAAGAGAAAAAAGCAATTTCATGGTAGAAAACTCCTTTTTTTGTTTATATTATTTCCATAAAAGAAGATTTAGGATGTAAAATCATAAATCCGGGTTTCTCTACAAAATATTGGTAAGTTTCTAATTTGATTGGTTGAAAATTACATTATCATTAATTGGATTGGTTAAATCAAAAATGTCACTATTTCATGAATTGAATTTCCAAAATTTCCTATTATCTGGTATATCTGTTGGCACAACTTTGCTCCCTGGGATATATGGGTAAATGTTAAGAATATTCATCACTTAACACGATAATTCATCACAATTCATTTTCATTAATTTCTTATTTTCTTTGGTAATATAGATGAAATAAAAGTTAACTAATAATCTGAAAGAAATAATACAAGAGCATGTCTGACAGTGAAGAGAAAATCATCAAGAGCGAGAAAGAAGACCCGTTCGAATTCACCGGCAAAGACGAAAACTGTGGAAGCGATCATTCCAGTACTGGTAGCCCAGTCCCTCCTGGTGCTAACGATGACATCTCCAAGAAGATCAAGCCCCAAAAGAAACGGAAGCGACTTTTGAAGGATGTGAATGCACCGAAAGCTCCTCTCAGTGGTTATGTGCGCTTCTTGAACGAGCATCGTGAGAAGTCCAGGGACGAGAACCCAGAGTTGGCTTTTCATGAAATCACAAAACTTCTTGGTCAGAAATGGTCGAGTATGAGTCAGGAGGAGAAACAAGAGAAGGATCGTGAAGAGTATACAAAATTGAAAGAAGGTGAGTCTGATGCAGGCATGAGAAATGCTCAGGGTTTCCAAACTATGTCTTTGCTCGCCTTGTTTTCAGGGAAAATTATTTCAATCTGTTCTCATGTCTGAACAGTTATATTTTTATCTATTTCGGAGAAATCTTGTCGATTGTCTTCATAATCACATAAGATTTTCCAGATTTCTGTGGAATTCCAGATTTTTTACTCAGGGACAGCAAGTTGAATTTTCTATCAACATGCTGTATATGGCCAACTTTTGTAAGATGCATATTAAATCCTTCAGGGTCTCCACAGTTTTTTCTGGAAATGGCTGGAAAAGTCTGGATTTTAGATATAGATTTTCTCAGTTTTAAAATCTCGGTAGGTAAGGATTCCCTTTCTGTCAGTCTGGAATCTATTTTTGCATCCCCCTGTGGTTGAAACTGAAAGTATTTGCATGGTTTCAGCAACCCATGCCAATGTCAGTGAGTTATGGTGGAGGAGTATAATTTTTGCTCGGCCTCACGGGGGCACCAAATGTTATGAGAAAACTTAAATTATGATTGGGGGACTTGAAACTTTTTGCGCCTAATCCATTCTTTTAACTACACAAACCATTTAAATGCACTTGGGAGGCACCTTAACATTTATGTATTTTGCACGATTTGAGAGTGGATCTTGCATTATGATAAGGGGGGAGGGGGGCTTGTGACCCCCAATGAGACCATGGGCAACATTCTGTGTTCTCAATACTGTTCACAGCTTCATATTGGAATTAAATAAATCTCAATGCACTAATACATGAGGGGTTCAGCTGCTTCAACTAGATATTATAGTCCGAAAGAATTATAGTTTTATTCCTTTTTAAGTTAGGAACAATATTTTATGTGTGGTAAAAAAGATTGGTGCATCGACCATTTATGTAAATGATATTGTTGCACTTCTACAATCCCTCACTCTTTGCTTCCAGTAAATTGCAAAAATATTACTGTGCCGAATTGTCCCACTAAGGTTGGTCCTATAAATCACCTTTCTCAAATTTAGATGTCTGTCTATCTGTTTCGGGTTTTTCTCGAAAACTAGTCATGGGATCTTTCTGAAATTTTGTTATTAAATTAGAGGGCAGAAATGTGACAGAGCCAGATTTCCCCGAGAAAAATATGGTTTTCGGGAAATTTTGTCCAAAGTCACAAATGTTTTTTAATGAGCCAACAGATTTCAACTAAATAATAGTCTGAGTAAGAAAAACTTTTGAGATGATCCCTTAGTATAATTTATTTTTAGTTGCCAATCTTGACTATCCCCTGCATTAAAAAAATGAACTAGTTTCTTGTTGCTATAAAGGGGTTCTCTTGTTATAAAGGGGTTCAAGTTAGACATGGCTATGAGCTATTATTATTTTACCAAAATCAAATATAGTAACATTTTGTGATGAGCCAATCAGATACTTGGTGACGTAATTTTCAACCAATCAATAGTCTGAATTAGAAAACGTTTTGAGATGATTTCTAACTTGTATTATTTGTACCAATCAGAATCTTGATGATGTAATATGCAACCAATCAATAGTCTGAATTAGAAAACGTTTTGAGATGAGCCAATCAGATACTTGGTGACGTAATTTTCAACCAAATAATAGTCTGAATTAGAAAACGTTTTGAGATGATTTCTTATGATAATTTTTGTATCATTATTTTCTTTCTTCAGGTTACCTTCAATCTGCAGCTTACAAGGAATTCCAGCAACTCAAGAAACGCAGTAAAGAAGCTGAAGACGATGGAAAGGAAGGTTCCCCACCACCCTCAGTAAAACCTAAGAAAGAAGACCGTCCAAAATCAACGACACCAAAATGTAACGGCGAAACCCAACCGACAACCGCTGCTGCCAACACAACGTCGGAAACAGTAGCGGCTGTCGCGCAGGGACCGAAAATTTGCGCCAGCGGACAACAAATCCCGATCTTCACCGAACAATTTCTAGAATATTCGCGTAAACGAGAAGCCGATTTGCGACAGTTGCGTAAACACAATGGCGCTTTCGAAGAACAGAATGCCATTTTGAACAAACAAATCGATCACATGAAAACCGTTATGGAACGCGTGCAGGCGGAAATCGTCGATCAAGAGAAAGAAAACTCGAACATGCAAATCCATTTGGAGAAAATTCGTGGTGTCTTATTGGATAGATTTAGTAAACTCTCCTTCCCAGACCCCATAAAGGAAGCGATGAGCTCCGACACGACAAACATTGACAAGAAGTTAGCTCAGTTGGTTGATTATATCGCCAACACTAAAACCAGCGAGGCTATGGAATTCAAACGGAAAGTTAAAGAACTAGTTAGCAGTCTTGACTATCCCCCTGCATTGAAGAAATGAATTAGTTTCTTGTTAGGGGGTTCTATTTAAATCCTTCTTGGTGAGGTGACCTCACGCTTATTTTAGGAGGGACAGAGATCGTTCAAATTAGACATGACTATGAGCTATTACTATTTTACCATATTTATTTTATAGTTCCTCTTTTTTATATGTCCAGAATGCGTAAAACACGTGTCTTTTTAGAATGTTGTCTTGTTAAAAACAAAATCAATATTACAGACGGTGTTCCCTGGTGTGGAGCCGTCATACACCGACTTAGGCCACCATACGTTCAGGGGTTCAAATAAAACGGGGAAATTCCCCATCTAAAATATTATATTTCTCCTAAATCCGCCTTAATTTCCCTGGTCTGAATATATGATATATTATTTTTATGCATATGTTGTCACATGATGTCATTTTACTTTACTGGTGAGCCGTCATAAGCCGTCAAACGCCTTTATACGTCATCATAAACCGTCGAATGCTGTCCCACATTTTCTGCCGTCACCTGACAAAAATGACGGTGACGGCTCTTCACCTGGGAAACCCATATACAGTTGAACCTCCATGACGTATGGGGCCGAAGAAATATGCTCGAGTTAAAGAAACCTCAAATTATAGAGTTCGAGTTGTGGAGGTTCGACCATATACATTTATGGAAATTGGACGTCCATTTTTTGATTAACTTTCATGGCAGTTTTTTTTTAACTTTTTACAATACTTTAATGTTGGATGTTTATGTCACTGGATATATTTTCAATTTTCTCGTTTTTAGTTTATCTCTAGAAAAGGTGGCAGAAGTTACACTCCGAATAATCTGGACTCTCTTGCAAATTGTCCGAACTCTACTATTTGATTTTCATACAATGGGTCAGACTTATGCAGAATTTTTTAAGAAACTCAATGTGAGGTAACTAAGAGGCGCATATTTCTAGATTTTTGATAAGATTAGATATTTTGGTCAGAAAATGACTATTTTTGGTAAAAACCCTCAAAATTAAAAGGTCAAAGTCAAAGTTAAGGGGAATGACAAAATGTGTTATAACGTAGCAGGAGTTTAAGTTATTCGGAGTAAACTGCAGAGAATCATTTTTGTCATTTTGCGAAACTCTACCCTCCAGATGAAACAAAATATCACTGGTAAATATTTTGCCCAAAACCTCATCATTGTTTCTTTGCCACAATATTTTCCTATTTTAGGGTGCGAAACAATAGAAATCGCTTATTTCTACACTTTTTCCCATATATTCGTAAAAATCACATTTAGATAATTTCGTGAAACTTTACTCAATTTGAAAAGGAGAATTTGTGAAAATCACAGTACATTCGCTGCATATGATTGCTGCTAATGGCAAATTTTAAGTGAATTTCAATAACAGCTGATGCATGTTTTTCTATTCGAAGTTCAGTATCAAATACAGCCATTGTAGTTGTTGTTTGGTGTCTCAAATCGATTTATACTGCATCAGCGCAGCACTCTGCAGACCCACACATAATTTTAGGAAGATAAAGCAAGTAAAATGTTCAGACCCATAATATCCGTCAACCGATCCCCCTGCAGACCTGACCGAAACAATGTGTTTTTGGGCTAGATCCGCCCTTTTTTGAATAAGATTAACTGTACTTTCGAAGTGTCACTTTTTTTTTAAGTCGTCTTGTTTTTGTATATAGGATGAGTTGCTGTGTGAGTGTAACTTACAGTATAAAAGAAGTGATCATATTTATTTTGTTTGTTTAATCAAGAAAAAGATTATAGTTCCAACGAAAAGAAATGTCTATTATATCTTCAGCTGTGTTTCCGGGAGGGGGGGGGGGTAGGGGGAAGGCAATGACATAAGCCGCGCACCTAAGCTAAGAATTTAGATTGTAGGCCTCGTCGTATTTAAGTCGAAGGAAATCAGCATCCCTATCTATTTCGAGTTTTTTTTTCTTTGAAGAATCAAGCCCCTGCTCTTTTTCATGGCATGGCCTTATCAATGTAGATGATACGCCACTTGGGGTATATATTATGTAGTTATTCCCATAGTAGAGTTTCAGAGATAATTATATCGACGATCAATGATCGGAGAAAAATTGATAATGATCCGGCAACTTTCGATCCAACCGATCATTTTGGTTGGTCCAATTCCGAGAACTATTGTAGCTCCAGTCGCAAAGTTTTGTCTATTCCAGTGTGCATGGTGTGCAGAGGGGTATCAACCCCTCCCTAAAGAGGAAACCCCGCCCTAATACTCAACCCCCACCCTAACCTAAAATGTTTTTAGATTAAGATATACCATGAGTAATGAGCTGGTTCCTACACAAATTGCTCAAATTGTTTACAAAAGTGATGCCATTCTAGTGCAAGCAATATAATGGAACCAAAGAGCTGGT
>JAUKPT010003531.1:0-11961 GCA_032273505.1 Nanomia bijuga | reverse complement strand
AACACCCCCTAAAATTAAGGGCCCTAAAATTAACGCGAAAAAATCCATTTTCGCGTTAATTACCTGGAGCGTTAATTATAAGGAATAAGGTATTCCTTGGCTGTAAATTTGATTCCCTAACCCAGAAAACCTCCTGAGAAATAGGTAAATATCAAAATAGTTACTACAGTGCTAAGAGAAGGGAGTATTGATATTTTAGCGAAACCTGAAATTCCCAGAAAATAGTGAAGGGTGAGCTACTCTTTTCACATCTAACATTAGAAAGTACAAGCATCACAAAGCATAAACTTAAAAGCAAAAATGCGTCATCATCATGTTGCTTATTGTAAATCTCTTGGCCTTTGTTAATCCTTTTTATCGAACTTTTTTTGCCTAACCAAGAACAGAAGTATAATCTTCTTTAAAGAATCATCTCACTTTGCGTGCGATAAACCTATTATTTGTTAGTGTAACGATTGATCGGATATCCAATCCAGTTAACTTACTATAATTATAAAATAACATGCTTCTTTTTGTTATTGTTTGTCCAGTAATAGAAAACCTGGACGCAATCATCGCCTTTAATTGCATCACATAAAAGAAACGGTTTTATTGATTATCCATCCGTATCATGAAAAGAATCGATTTTATTCATTTACTTCTGCTTTGTTACTGAAAGCAATCGTCGTAAACAAGTCTTAAGTAATTTCGGAACTGAAAATACGGAACTGTTGGGGAAAAAACGGATCTGTTGGGTTACAAAACGGAATAAACTGTTAGTAAATGATATTTTTTGTATATCAACAAGCATTCTTCAACCTCGATTAAGGGGAACATGTGATGAAAGGGTAGTTGACATGGTCGTGGATATACAAGTAAACATTTCTTTAATGTTAGAGACGAGACATTCCACAAACATAGTTAATTTTCAATAATCCTGATAAATCTTCAAAAAGATTTAGTATACAAGGAAAGTTTCTTGAAATGACGCATGTTGTTTGCACATTTCTGACTAGCAAGTATGTAAGGATCTAATAAATTTGAGGAATTGAAATCTAGCCACAATTAACCCTTCCCTCTAACCCTATCATCTACATATTTCCTAATGTTCTCATTATTCATCATTATAAATACTCGAGAAGCCGTTGAATAGCAGTATAATAGTAATAACATTTTCCGCAATTTGAATTTTCAAATATTTATCTGTTATCGATCAGTCAGCCCATAACATGCAATGTACCGAAAACCGGGTAGTCAGTTCTCGACGGCGTAAAGGATGGAACAAAAGCCATAGCCTCAATTAGCGACACTATTCCATTATAAGTACAGACCTGACAAACAGACAACTCAAAAAATTGACGGGTATTAATCTCGTTAATCGGATTTAATTGGATTTTCCTTTTACGGGATTATCGCAAATATCTTTCAAAACAAATAAGATTTGTCGTAATACTTTTGGTAGATCTAGAGACTCTATTGTTGCTAATACATTCTAATTCGATTATTAAGCGATACCTCAATCGTTGAGAAGGATGGTTATTGCGAGATGCATATAGTTTTGTAATGATACATCCTAAGTTTACTTACCCACATTTATGGTTAGCACGGGATAGATCCCTATTACGACATTGTCTTCAAACACGCGACTAATCGTCAAAAAACCCTCAAATACATAAGTATAAGACCCTATCGTAGTATAATAGTTTTAAGGTCATTTAGTAGTTAATGTGACAATACGTTTCATCAACATGCAGACGCAAAGTATCAAAATCTAATCACCAAATCTTAGTAGCCTTATTTTACGTAAAAACGTACGATTCTTTTATTTAGATTTAAGAAGAAATCTCTTGATAACATGGATGCAATATCTATAGTCAGACGGCTCTATAGTCCGATGACCGATAGTCAGAACATTCGTTTTCATGCAGATCGGAGTTCATCGTTACTGTTTTTTCAAAACTCTTAAATATTTAATGAGGTTGACATCATCCTTAACAAATACTTGTCAGTCATCTTGTCCGACTATCGAACTTTCTTAGAACTATCGAGCTGTCGGACTATGGAGCTTTTGGACTATAATAAGCTGTCGGAGTATACTGCATATAGTTTTTGAAGATGACAATACGTCGATTCCTGAACATTCAGAAGCAAACTGTCAAGGTATTGTAACCTTATTTGTCTTAAAAGACGTACGATTCTTTTATTTAGTTTCAAGAATAAATCTCTTGATAACTTTCAGAAAAAATATTTATCCATCTAAAGTGATGGAGACTGAGTGCTTAATTTGTCATGGTGATTTGATGCAATGGTGACGTGCACAGAATCTAGTACTCGAGGGTGTCCTGGCACAAGAAAAGCATTTCTTTGCCAGCCTGAAAAATGATTTTATCGCTTATCGTTTATCGCTCAGACCCTAAAATAGTACTGGCAAATCATCTAAGATGATTGTACTCGAAAAAAAAACATAATGATTCTGATTTTCTGCATTGACCTCACTTAGAAATCATGTTTGTTTACACAACCCTGTTTTCATCGTAAATGACAGCCTAAGGTTCTGTTAAAAGATGTAAAAGTCGATAAATTGGAAGAGAGCTAAGATAATCCTCTTAGCAAAATGAACTCTTAGCTTTTTCATGTTTTCATAACAGATTAAAAGATCATGAGAGAGAACAGCAAAAAGATGTTCTGGACAATTTGACGAATGAATTTACGGGATCGTTTTTGTGATAAGGTAAATCCCTTGTTTTGGATTAGGAACTTGTTTTTGCCAAAATGTATCAGCCTTATAGTGGATCTCAGACAACAAGGTCAAGCCATTTGATTATATCACAAAAAGAGGTACCATTCCACCAATTAACCTAAAAATTAATTAAAGGCTTTCCAAATGTATTTGGGTGATTTGATCTTTTGTATTAACCCACCCATTTGAGATTATATATGGTGGGGAAAGCCTCTTTTGGCCGATACGCCAGACAGATAAACCTGGATGTAATAAGAAGCTAAGAGCAGGTCAAACTATTTCAAGATTAGTTTGTAAAAGCAATGTTGGTTAAAACTCCCTGTCTCAATCCCGGATTACTTTGAACTGGAATTTTGACCAGAGTTTGATAAATTTCTGAACAGAAAGTTTCTTTAATTTTTAATAATGGTTATAGATTTAAATGTTCGTTTCAAATGACCAGGGTAAATATGAGCCGGCACATGCAATAATGGTACAAGTCGACTTGGACCACTTTTGATATTACACTAAAAATTGGTCAGATATAGCCTCAAGTATCTCTGATATGAATTTTATGAGAAAATATTGAGAACACTCATATGCGTTACCTAATTTGTAATTGGGTTTGAAAGAAGTTCACCGGATGTTTATTTTTGACAACTTCTTTCCTTTGGGTAGCGGCAGAGATGAATCTCACCGAGTCACTGAAAAAGGGGGTGATAAAAAATTGTAAAAAGATCCAAACCAATGATTTGCATGTATCTGATTTTAACTCTTCGAATTGCATTTTTACAAACAAAAAACAATATTTAACTAAAATCATTTATAAATCTTAAATAGTTTTTTTACCATCAAAATGATTTACCATCAAAATGGTTGAACGCTCAATATGCTTTTAATGCCATTTTCTGTCAACGGGTATAGGACAATAAGATTTTAAAGAGGTTCGTTAAGCCTGAGAGAGACATGAAAGTAATCTTTTGTCTACTTCTATGAAAATGATAAATCTCCGGCACCTTTTGCCTGTCATATTTCTGACAGGCACTTTTGAGCTTTTAGATGAATTAAAGATGACGTAATGAGCACCACATGTTTTATGTACATTTGTTTAGAATGATTTCCTGTGAGAGTAATTTGGTAATGCATCACATTTTCGAAGTATTGGCCACGATTTTTCATAATAATCAAATGTTTTCGTAAAGTTTACCCCGCAAATTAATTAGGGTTAATAGCAATCAGCGTTATTTCCAATTTCGATTCAATTCCTATCAAAAAACAGTTTCCCTAGCCCTTCTCACGTCAGGCTACTGGGTGCGATTAACACTATATTGCTAGCCAGCTTTTAATCATAAAGAAACGAGCTGAATAGCACTTACAGGTGGAAGGTCTAACTTATATTTTGATATGTCATTTTTCAAATTTGGCCAAAAACTTTCGAAGTTACATTAATTTTAAGAAAAACTGTACTGATAAAAATGGTTCTACGAAATTTACCCCGACGACATTCACCCCGGCGACATTCACCCCGGGTCAATCACCCCGGGCGTCAATAACCCCGTACGCCATTCACCCCGTACGACATTCACCCTGTACGACATTCACCCCACGCGACATTCACCCCTTATGGCATTTACCCCGTGCAACATTAACCCTGATCGACAATAACCCTTATCGACAATCACCCCGTGCGATATTAACCCCATGCGACATTAACCCTTATCGACGAACACCCCCATACATAATCATGTTTCCCTATTTCAACAAAACTGATGGGTAATGATAGAAAAAGCCGTTTATATGGTGCACAAGCTATAATTGGTGGTGCCGTCACCGGAATAGAACCAGCCGTTGCTGCGCAATTACCTTCTTTGAAAGCGTTACGACGAAAAACACAACGAACCAGAGTTGGAGAAAACCAAAATGCCATAGCAGTACTTCATACGAGAGCTCTTTTGCCAAATCCTCTACCGGAGGAATTTACATTAACAAATGCAGGGTCACAATTTCTTCTTTATGATAGTGGCGACGATCATCGTATTCTCATGTTCGCATCAAAAATAACTTAAAGATTTAGACGTAGATATTTTTCTATTTTTCTTGTACATACATTTCCAAAAAAAAACCATAGTGGTTATGGTCTGGGTTAGTTTGACCGACCAAGGAATTTTCTGGGTCCTCAGGTCAAAGGTACTCTCGTTGGTACCTTTGTATTATCTGTTGTCCAAAGGGATCTCTCAAATGTAAATATAGTATAGCAATCAAATTTAACAGCCAATTTTCCATCGATTTTTGCATCTTTTTCTGAATACATTTAGTTTTAAATGAATTTTACTCTCTAGGTTTTGGAACAAATTTGATAAAGGACCCTTAAAAATTTAAGTTGGACCTTACTCTTTGTATTACTTCTTCATTTATGATAAATACCTGGCTAGCAGTAAAGTGTCAATCTTGTATACTTTTTTGGCGCACCCGATACACCCAATCAAAGGTGGTTTATACTTTAACTGTTCTGCTGAGCCCTCAAATAAGTTTACGTCAGGCCCGTAGCCAGATTATAACTTCAAGTAAGGCAAACCGAGAACCCTACGAACGATTTAAGATAAAGACAGTTAATTCCCCTCTAGCACTAAAATCAAGTCAAATATATAGACAGTTTGAAATCAAATATATTGGAGGGCGAGACGTGAAATTCTGATCTAGAAGTCGTGCCTCGTAACTACTGCAAGGCTGCTTTAAACGCATTCTTTTCATATAATGAAATCTTATCGTATCCATAATTGCGAAGGCTCTAAGCTTCGTTTTCCTAACCTGATTTTCAAATCAAGTATCGTGTTTTAAACTTTAAGGTTAAGCACTTCTTACATAAAACTGTCATTTCAGCAAACCGCAAGAAAACATAATTGATGAACTGTGAGTAAGTTCGTCTCATCAAGATTGTCATAAACAGTTGCTTCATCAGAGTATTTGATGTTTATCGAGTTTTGTACATGTTCTTTTATACGCAAACACAAGCTCGGATTTGTTTTTTCTTAAGCCATGCTTAATAGGAAAAATCTGAGATAATGCAAACTGATGTCTGTCCATAATGATTTTGAATTTTCCAACACCCCTGATTATAACAGAACCCCAAGTCATTAGGAATTAGAGTCAGTGTGGAATCCACGGTTTCCGTACGCCGAATATCCGCTGGCGTAGTTAGAGGTGTACGCCGGTACTTTGGTTCTTTTGCACTTTTCTTCTGCTGTTTTTAAAGCTTTTTATGAGCCTTGGTACTTAATTTGATATTAGTGACAATACGTCGGCGTATTCATTTTGGGGTTCGCTACTCCGGCACGTCGAGAAAAAGGCTTGTTTAAGCTGGATATATCCACCGAAATACCCTTGGATTCCTAACTGGAATTCAAGAGTAAGTAAGTAAGGCGATAATACAATTGTTACAAGCCGTTAACGGGATAACATTTGAATAGGTGAAGTTTTATAGCCATTAAGAATCACATGAAATGTATGACACCATAACTACATGTCAACCCGAGGGACATTTCCAACTTCGTCATCATCTGCACCACTCTCGTAAACATCACAAAGCCAATCACTCTATGACGTCACCGTAAAATGAGACGCGCGAAATACGAATTCCCGTCACACCCAGACCTATTCTTTCTGGAAATTGCGGTGAGAAGTACACATGTTTCCAGGAGCAACACTTTTGTTACTCTAGCCAATGAAATTGTTTTTAACAACGGTTTCTACCGCATAATTTGTAGGTGGTGGGATTACACTTCGCGTATCAACGCTTGCCCACCTTCATTTGATGTACAAGTGAATGTTTTTGATCTATTTTTATCTGTCATAAAGTAATGTTTATCACGATATTGATTGACACAGGGTAGTTTTTTTCAGCCAGTTTTCACTCAGACATAAATCTTATTTCAAGGCTACAATCGTTGAACTCTCAAACCAAGTACAAAATGTTGCTTAACCCTATTTAGGTTGGGCCTTTTGATACACGTTAAGGGTTAAGGCGGGTCAATTACCCCCCCCCCGCCCCCCTAGTCATAGATGTTAATATTAACATACTATAAAGACATGCGAGTATAATTCGCCGGCCTCAATTTTTCATAACAATCAAATATATTCGTAAAGTTGGGGTTAATAGCAATTAGCTTTATTCTAGGCCGATCAAGTAATCTTTGAAGATATAAAGTTTATGGAAGGGCCTGGTTGTAGACGACTCCCTAGAAAATTGTGCTTTTACTTCATGAAACCAGTTTTTTTCGTTTGGTTGGGATTTATGACAGAATCCGAATCAAAAAGTCTAAGTATAAAATTAAATGAAAAAAAATCATGTTAACGTTGACCTTTTAAAAAACAGGCGTGGAAATGGAAATAACCAAACCAGAATCCCTGGGGCTTTTCAAATATGGTAAAATTCAAAATAACTCACATGACCTATAGTGCAGTTTCAGAAAAAATGGAAGGGCAAATGTGGGTAGTCATTATTTCAAAACGTGTTCATAATTATTCATATGATTTAATATGAACTGTTAAATTATATGTTTTCTTTTAATTGTACCATTAGAAATGAAACGCGCCTTTTATTTGAATGTAACAACTACACGTCATACAAATGTCGCATTGAAGCTAAGAGATTGATACCTGTAAACAAGGCGTTTTATGTACCTGTTTAATGAGACATAGACATGTTAAAAAACGTTAACAACGATATCGAACGAACATTAGAAAGACAATAACAAACATGAGGTTGGTGATATTCAGAGCAGTAGCCTAAAGGCCTCCTGATGTACACATACATTTTAGATGCATAGACCTTTAAGTATTAATTTGATGTAAATCAAACGTAAGGCTCGCCTCTCAAAGAAAATAGAGTTACAATCATTAATTAGGAAAGCAGCGGTAAATATTTTTGCCATTTGATTCAAACTAACGAAAATGAACAAAAACCTCAAATTTGGGCCATTTGGTTGAAAAAGCTTTTGAGATGGACCGTAGATAGATATACCTTTAGTTTCAGATGTTAGTGTTAATCATCTCGACGGACACACGGACGTTCTAAAATTCTAACTCAACTAGAGTTGAAAATATAATATTGGCAGAAAACCCTGACAATATTTCCTGACAATATTCTTTTTACCTCCCAGATTTTCCAGAGTGTAATGAAAATAGAAGCAAACCTCACCATTCTTTATCTTGTCCAATTTAATTATCGTCTGCTTCAAGACAAATTATGCTTGAACTAGTATCCAAGTAGACACAAAGCATATAATTATAAAATCCAAACAGCGCAAGGCGTCGGGATCATTGAACTTATCACTTGTGAATGGATCTAGATGACATATGCGTTTCAAAATGTTATCATGCACTCATTTCCTGAACGTGTCAGAAGAAAGCTTATCGGATGAATGGATAATTGGATCGAGAAATATCAGCTTCATGACAAAAGCAAAGTTTGTTTCAATGAAACATGAGATGTTTGAGTGGTTAGTGATTAGTGAAGAGCTGACTTCCTGGATTGCAAGTGGGTGAATACATTGAGACGTAAATGTTGCACATGGGTAGCATTGCCTTTTTATCGCCTAAGTCCAAGGAACTATTCATAAACAAACCAGAGCTCAACCAAAGCCAGGACTCGTTAAGGTCATAACTCACGTAAATTATTTAGTAATCAAGCAGGGGCTGGAAGATGCACCCCTCCCACACAGATTAAAACGGCTAAAATGTTTAGACAATTTTCTTTGCCGGCCAACCAGGTGACCGGCACTCTTAAAAGCATTAATACAACCAAAATATTATTTTCTTCAGTACAGACCCTTATATAGTTGGCCAAATTTTAAGCAGTCCCACTAGTTTTATTCTCCCCCTCATACGCCTATGATAACCATCTATCATTCAATGTAATGGAAATGAAAATGGAAATATAAGATATATGACATTAACTTCGAGGTAGTCCTTCCTCATTAATATTTTTGTGGCAAAAAATCGTAAGAAATGGGGCTTTTGGTGACGAGATATGACCAATACGTCGGACCCGATAGGGGTTCTGGCCGTCCATACCGGATTTGTGCAAAGCTCGCCTTGGTGTTCAAAAGACCTGTACTTCGTTAGTATTCAATCAGGGAGGGATTTCCATAGTCATGTTTATCAATGGTTAACTTTTGAGTAAATTATAATGACTAGTTCATACATATGTGGGTTAATGTTGAAAATCACGAAATTTTGCGAATTTGTGCTGACAAGGCTCAGAAAATACTGACGTCACGACGTTGGGGGTGAATAAGGGTTTTTAGGTATATCTTTATAATCTTCAACGACAAGGCTAGACACCCAGCAAGTTTTGGCCTCTAAACATCATTTTGAGGCGAGATCGATAATATGAAACTATTTGTTTCATCTTGCACTCGTTCCGACATTTCAACAAATATGTTTTTTGAGGATAATTTTAATTTGAAGACAATAGGAAATTTTGAATTTTTGAATGTTTTACTTATTACCATTACCAAGATATTATGAAAAATTATTTATCGATCGATGAATAAGAAAATTAATTCTATTAGCTTTCTGATGATGTATCATTTTTTTCAAATAGAAGGTGTCAATATGTACCTATTATCAAAAGAGTTACGCTCCATCGGTGTATTTCTTTTATATGCCGACAAAAACGAAAATTTAATTCATTTTTAAGGCGTGATATCTCTAAATCTTGAAGTAAAAAGTTCTATCGTTAACAGGAATGGGTAAAACAATACATTATCAACAATAAAATCAATTATTTCAAAAGTATTGGTTTCTAATGAAAAAATTTATTTGATATGACTTTCGCTACAGAGTTTTAGAGGCGATAAAATTTGCGAGAATGGCTAATACCGATGGTGAGCTATCGTATAGGTTGTGCGATGTAAAAAGAGTTGATAATAAAAATGAAGTGTTACCAGTGGAAAATTTCTTATAAAAAAAGGGATATTTTCTCGTAAAAGCGGCGGACAAAAGACAAGTTCAACAATGAATGTGTTAAGCTATTTGTTGTTTTGTACCCTAAAGTATTACCAGTGGTGAATCATGTTTTCTTTTTTAAATTGGATATTTTCTCTTAAAAGCGGCGGAAAAAAGACGAACTCAACAATGAATGTGATAAGATATTTCTAGTTTAATACCCCTATGCAGTGGCGTCGCGAGAACAAAATGAGTGGGGGGGTGTAAAATGTTGTTAAAAACCGACGGAAAAAAATGCCGCCCACCATGGTTGGGCGGCGAAAATTTTTTTGATTCTAGATCGTCTAAAACAGCCATTTCTGCCATTTTAAGCCCCTAAATTACAATAAGAAGTGTAAACAAAAACAAACACGATTGCATTGTTACTGTAAAATGAAAAATATTTTGTACAAATAAGTCATCTAACCCGACAGACCTCAGTTCAAAAAAAATATCCGACAACATTAACCAAAAATCCGACAGCTTGGAAAAAAGTGGGGGGGTGTAACACCCCCCCCCCCACCCTCCCTATGGTGACGCCACTGGTTATAATAAACCATGCTTTGGTATATTTTATTCCTTCTTAAAATATTTTTAGTTCTCATCTCAAGATGAGTTGAAAGAAGGAATTGTTGGTAGCAATATCTAATCTTGGCGTTATCTGGATAAATTGATTATAATTTTTAAATTCAACCTGATGGTTAATATTGGGTTACGATAAACAACATATTGATTGTAATTCTGGATGAAACTGGTTTAGGCCAAATATAAGCTTAGGCTTGTGGTGAAAAATTAAATATAACGTTAACATCAATCAAGAAATGTGTAAATATGTTTGATTTTTAAACAGATCTTTAGTATGTTCTTACGCGTGTAAGAATTTATTGACTTTTCTCTTGTTTATCACATCTCCTTCAATACGTAGACGCAAAGTTTCTAGAAGGGGATCAAAATTTCCAAAATTAATGTTCATCATCTCTGCTGATGAATGAATAAGATAAAATATTTTCTTTTTATGAAGTGGGACGTGATCATGATCTTTAAGTATCAAGACTTTCTAGAAAGCCTGTAGTACGGTAATGTTTTCCCAAAAATTGGGACATTTTGGCAAAAAAAAGTAGGGGAAAGGCTAAAACATCAAAAGTTATCGTCATTCAATGAAACAAGAGTATTTTCCTTTTCCCTAAATAATCCTTATATTTTCACACTTCACCTTAAAGTGCCTATCTTTAATTGAAAATTGTGGAAAATGCCCAAGCGCTGAGTAAGTGGGGTGTTTTTTTATGGAAAGTATATCTATTAAAGAGACTTTTAAAGCAATTTCCAGCTTTATATTATTTATTTCCCAGTTATCCCAATTTTTGGGCAAAAATTATCTCAAATTATTTTCTAATTCCCGGTGGTCAACCGAGAATAATTTTTATTTCCTTATTCATTCTGTTTAACCTATTTTCTTAAAGCTTTTAAGTCTTCTGTTTGCCCTTGTTTCTGAGCGTGAGGGTATGGAGTGTAAACGAATATATCAATGGGTAGGAGCTTGGTTTGTTTCTTTGGGTGCCTGACAGTATATTAATTGCAATAATTTTCTTTCAAATTTTAATTTGCAAAATGATATTTTGAATAAAGAAAAAAGACTTTTTCCTAATCTTGTAAGGATGTTAGAGTTGAACGTACTAAATTAATTGTCCAAGCAGTCATCTAAGAAAACTGTTATTTTAATATTTAAAGAACGCCAATGTTTTACTAATGGACGCATGACTTAAGTGAAAATAAAAGGTCCGGATTTTATCCCAAACTGAAGTACAGTGAATAAGAAATATCTTCTTTTCCCCTCTACAGTCCAAGAAAATCCTAAAAACGTTTGGTGTCCTTCCCAAATATAAATGTGATGGTAATGTCAAATTTCCATAAAAAATCTCCCTGATTTACGTAATTTCTCTTAACTTTCCAATTGTCAACTTTTATATTGTCCTTTATAAATAGGGACGTCAGTCCGTTCGCGTTAGAATGTTCCGGTTTTTGGACGATTTTTTTTTACTGACACTGGTCAACTATGCCTCGAGCGCTTCTTTACTTGTCCTTTTGAGAAAAAATAAATGCTTCAATGAAAAAGATAATGAAATTCTGATGAAGATGATTGCCCGGAAACTTTTTTTCACGAAGTGGAATACCCTTATTTTATTATTTAAAAGATAAATAAAAAAAATTAGGGAACTTTGAATAGCGCCATAAATGTTTCCGGGTTACTATATCAAAGGGGGTAACATTAGCTTTAT